>JAKCPI010003649.1:0-182893 GCA_023213315.1 Euborellia annulipes | reverse complement strand
AAAAATCAATTATTTTTTAGATGCTCTTTAAATTGTAGGCCTATATTTTCATTTTGCCATTGAAATCTTCTGAAGACCACTTTACTCTTGTACTTCATAGAAAAGATAGGAGAAATGGTTGCCATGGTAACAAAATATAAATATATTCCCATACATATAAATTTTACATCTTGAATTCTAATATATCGGTGGAAACTAAATATATGTCGACCCGCAAAATCTGGTGTGACAAGCACAGAACACAACTTTCGATTACCGAGGATAAGAGAAGGTTGTGTGCTGTGAGACCGTCACACCAGATTTTTTAATTATTTTGTAAATACACCGAATTTTGTGGGACTATTTTTTCTAGACCCAGATATTCTCAACAGCATCTTTCTTTTGAAACTCCTACTGTATATCGATTTCCTCACTATATGCCAATATCACCAGATGAATGAAATAATTTCCACAAATGATGTAATTTTTTTGTGATCCATCCTTAGTATAGTCTGCTAATTAATAAATCGTGGCATCTAAAATTTACGTGACTTTGTACAAACGAGAATACACAAGTGACCTTTTCCTCCCCCAAAATGACAACATCAACAACAACAACGACGACGACGACACAAAAGGCAAAAATAGGAATTATTAAAAAGCCTAACAACCGCTGGGGCAGGCAGCAAACAATTTACATTCGTGTAATAAAATATTTAAAGCTCTGACACCCACCAGGGGGGGGGGGGAAGGGTGCGCTATTATTTTTTACCCCCACCCCACCCCCTTTCGACACACACACTCATACAAAGGTATATATATATACATTCCAAAAAAGAGAAGCGAATGTTTTAAACATGCAGTAGCACGCTTAGTGCGTGAGCAAAATACATGCTACTTGATAATCCTATCTCTCTAGTTACCCCAGCCCACGCTATGTTCAAATGTTAACCCTCCCGAAACGCCACGGGTACATACAAATACATATACAATGACAAGGTAAATGGGTTTAAATGTTCCATGATCACTAATTACACTTTCTCTCATTCTAGTTTCCATTTTGATGTGAAAATGATAAAACAAATAAATGATGACCATCATCAATCATTGTCATATGCAACATGAAAATCTATTTAAAAAAAAATAAAAAAAAATCAGAGTAATAATTCCTTTTATTTTAAGTGTAATATTATTAAAGAATAATCGAGTCAATTGCAAGTGCGAGGAGATTCTTAATTAATAATCGAATTAATGTTTAAAAAAATCTGGTGTGACAAGCACAGAACACAACTTTCTCTTATCAATGGTAAGAGATTTTGAATATATAGATGACTACCGAGAAAAGTTCCACAAGCTGATTCCTCGGGGTTACCCATTCGAGATTTTGTCGTGCTAGGTATCGCTTAACCCTAACGATTTTTGAGTTATTATGAAAAGAAATTTTCACGAAAACACAAAACACAGGCAAAAAAAATAAAAAAACACCGTCAAACTGTATATATTAGAGAAGTGAAACTTCTACACAAAGTTGCTATTTGCATTAAGGGGGTTCAGGAGCGACGTCTAAACGTACTTTAAAAAAACTAGTTTATTATAAGGAATATTTTTATGCTTTTATAAAAGATACATAATATATAATAACATTTATAAAGTATTTATTGTTAAAAGATCAATGAAAATCAACCAAATGCATTAAATATTATTAGCTACCATTCTGACATCTCTTGGCAAATTTTTGAATTACTTGATTTTTAGGGCATACTTTTTAATGACACACAACGCCATCTTATCGGGAAAAACATGCGTAACACCTTCGCTCCCGTGCCCCCTAAAGAACTCAAAACATGTTTTGATATTGTTAGTTAAATTCCTATTATTTTTTTGTGAAAATCATCTTAAATATTTTTTTTTTTTTTAAGTAGACTAAGTTAAATCCGAAAGTAGATTATTATTAGCCTAAAATATAAATATCATATCTATTTTGTCTTCATTTGAAGCTTTATCACGTCTCAGTTGCACTAAATCACGTGCTAAACAGAAATTTTCACGCATGATTTTAACATTCCATTCAAAAAGTCTTCAAAGTCTGCCAAGAAATTGACATTGTAATTGAATTTATTTGAAGGCGAGCTACTTAGAAGTTATGACAAGAAAATACGGTTTTTCCGGTGTGACTGGTCTGTCACACCAGATTGGTTGTGACGACATTTATTTAGTTTCCGATAGTACCGTACATTTGAATTCAAGATGTAATAAAAATTATTAGTATGGGAAGCCTTCTGGCTTGGTCTAGGGGTTAGCGTGCTAACCTAGTATACTAAAAGTCGCGAGTTCGGACCCCAGACAGTCCGATGATTTTATTTAAGCCATTTAGATAGCAAAAGAAATAAATAGTTTTCCCCTGAATTTTAATCAAAATCGCTGGAGTGAGAAAATCGAAAAAATCTGAAAAAGTACATCAGTAAAGTACTAGTACTTTTTGGCCGATTTTGATTAAAATCTTATTTTCACGCCATATGGGGGTACCTAACTTAAATATAAAATTTCAACCTCCTAGCTCAATTCCTGCATGCTTTAAATTGAACATAAACACACAGACAGACAGACAGACCATGTTGAGTAAACCACTTTTTTGGATTCAGGGGACCTCAAAACGTGTATATCCATCAAAATCTCGAGATAAGATTTTTGGCATGAATCCAATACTTTCTCTCTATATACAGTATATATGTAGGTCTATATTAACATATACATATAGGGTAGGAGAAAGTAATAATAATTTTCTTTACATGATTAAGAAAAGGCGAGAAACCACCGCAGGCGGGCCCGAGCCATCTGAGGACGGAAGAGGGGGCGAAGACGCAAAGCCCGAAGGCGGGCGGCGCGGCTAGTTATAAAATAAATATGGAAAGTAAAGTGAAAATTTTACAAAACATAATTTATGACCAGGGAAATTTGACTAGATCGCATTGATTGATTGATTGATTGATCAATCTATAAATTCAGTAAGCAAATTGATTTTACCTCGAAGATTAAATGAAAGTCAGAATTTGACAATGACAGATATTTTTTTTTGTTCTTCACCTACGTGACTACGTGATATTGATAATAATCCAAGAAAGGCGGCCAAGTAGGCCTATTAGAATATATGCAGCAACGATAACAATTAGCACATGGTCTCCATTGCGATGGTGGAAGCCAAATTGAATCAAGCAATGGCTACGCATACCTAAACACGCACACACACGCACACACACGCACGCTTTGCCCAATTTGCATATTAAGTTTAGATGTGCGCGTTCGCGCGTAAAATAGAGGCCTACATTTTGTTGTTGGGGGAAATGGATGCTAGCAGCCATTTCGATGGGAATACCGCCTTTGCTTTCCTTCTTCCACTTCCGCTTCAATGCATCATTCGCGACCAATCGAATCGAATCGAATCTAAAATGGATTATCTACTATAAAGGTTGCAATCTCCGATCTGGGAATTCCCAGAGACATACTTCCATGTAGTAGAAATGGTAATGGGGCTAAAAATCGAATTAGACTCCTAGCGATACGCGGGAATCGATGACAATTTCCCTTGAATTACAATTTACTTGAGCAATAAAATATTCCTCCTGTCCTTCCCATGCAGGCCCTGCTGCTATATATTCAATGGTTGGGAAAAATAAATTCCCAAATGAATTAACATTTCTATATTTTTAAAGTGAAACTTTTATTTGTTGGTTTCAAATTTTTTCGCTCTTCTATCAGAATGTCGCGTTGCAAGCTGTCACGTCAAAGGCCATGACGCTACAAGCCATGACGTCACAAACAGTGACAGTGAATAGGAAAGTTGAAATTTAATATATATGACGAATTATAAAAAAATAATTGGGAGATTTAATTATTCAATTTTTTAATTGATAAAATATAATTTTTAAAATAATTTAAAAATGATTCAAAACTTCAATTAGTAAATAAATATTGTTCTCAGTTTTTTAACATGCGTCGATTGATTTCTCATTTTCCAATTATTGAGTTAAGACTAAAAAGGCGATTTTAATACCCTTAATTGAATAATTTTCTGAAAATTTTCAGTTAAACGCCTACGATACGAAAAAAAGTTTCACTTGTATCATGGTTTCATAAAACCACACAATAATTTTCTTTTTAAATAAAATGAAAGATTCTGTTTTAGAAAAAAAATTTTACAAAGCGGCCTATATCTCAGAACAAAGGCACCTGTAAATCGCCACCTCAAAGGCGTAACAAAGACATTTTGTTATTGGAGAAAAACTTATTAATTGGTCGTTTTAGGGAAAAAAATTGTCAATTTCCTGATTTTACCAACTCAAAAGAGGGAGAGGGGGGAGGGGCGACTCATCCCCTGCCTCTTGATAAGCGGACTACTGTATTTAATTGAAAAAAAAAAAAAAAAATGAAAACAGTTAAAAACTTTAAAATGAAGAATTTTAAATAAAAGTGAGGCCAATCACTACTTTTAGCAATTAATAGGTAAACTATAAATTCAATGTGAAAGAGTGAAAAAATGTTTCTTTAGCAGAAGAAAGCAAAATACGACCCATATCGAAAAATCGCCAGTGAACTTGTTTTATTTGAAACATGGAAATTATAACATCTTTGTTAGTTTTTTTTTAGCATACTCAGAAAAAAAAAACTAGGAATAAAATTTCGTTTTAACACTGTAAAATTTTTTTGTTGATTTCACAATTGTGTAGGAAGCAAATTACATAAACAAAAACAAACTAAATTTAGTAAGTCTTTGCAAAAACCATTTACAAATGTATTGTAATTTTAGAAAGACATTTGAAAATTAGAGTGCAATTGAGTGGTAATTTTAGAACTGCTTTCGAAACAATTTTAATGAAATACAATGTATGTAAAATTACAATACATACTCTATTTTTCCAAGAAAATTGTAATTTTAAAGTTTTTTTTTTTTTTCTTGGAATGGAAGATTTATTGCATTTATTTCTGACCAAAGTATTATAGGTCAAGTTTTAACAATAAATAGAGATATTTTTATTATTATTCGCTTTATTATATATATATATATATATTATTATTCTTTCTCTTACCTCTATATATATGTTAATATATATAGAGGTTTTCGCGACATGGTCTGTCTGTCTGTCTGTCTGTGTGTCTGTGAACAAAATATCTCAAGAACGAAAAGAGCTAGCAAGTTGAAATTTTATATTTAAGTTAGGCACCCCCATGGGACGTGACACGAAGCTTTTGAACAAAATCAACCAAAGAGTACTAGTACTTTACTGATGCACTTTTTTAGTTTTTTCAATTTTCGCAAAATTTGCTCAAACGATTTTTTTTTTAATTCAAAAATCAATTATTTTTTAGATTCTCTATAAAATGTATATTCTCATTTTGTCATTGATATCTTCTGAAGACCACTTTACTCTTGTACTTCATAGAAAAAAATCTGGTGTGACTGGCGCACAGCACACAACTTTCTCTTACCTTCGGTAATCGAAAGTTGTGTACTGTGCTTGTCACACCAGATTTTTTTGTGTCGATATATATTTAGTTCCCGACAGTACGGAACATTTGAATCGTTTATTTCAGAAACCACCGAAGCGACAAAATTTCAAATCATGTGTTTTTGGTGCTGCTGTACAATTTAAAGGTAAATACATCTTTTAGATTATCCCAATAGCATGTTTTTGATTTGGTAAAAAAATATTTGAAGGAGACTAGACCTATACTTAAGCTGCAAAACAGTTTTCTTTAGTTTTCCGAAAGTTTAAAAAACGCACTTAGGTGGTTTCTGAAATAAACGATTCATTTGAATTCAGATGTAAAATTTATAAGTATGGGAAAATATTTATATTTTGTTACCATGGCAACCATTTCTCCTATCTTCCCTATGAAATACAAGAGTAAAGTGGTCTTCAGAAGATTTCAATCGCAAAATGAGAATATACATTTTAAAGAGCATCTAAAAAATAATTGATTTTTGAATTTAAAAAAAAATCGTTGGAGCAAATTTTGAGAAAATCGAAAAAAACTGAAAAAGTACATCAGTAAAGTACTAGTAATCTTTGGCCGATTTTGATTAAAAGCTTATTTTTCCGGTCCCGGGGGTAGTTTAAGTTAAATATAGAATTTCATCCTCGTAGCTCAATTCCTTCATGCTTAAAATTGAACACACACACACACACCCACCCACACACCCACCCACACACACACACACACACACAGACAGACCATGTCGCGAAAACCACTTTTTTGGATTCAGGGGACCTCAAAACGTGAAGATTCATCAAAATCTCGACATCGAATTTTTGACATGAATCCAATACTTTCTCTCTATATATATATTACATATATACAGGGATGGGCAAGTTACTCGATTTTGAGTAACGAGATACAAAATACCAATTACTTCAGATTTTTGTAACGAAATACAAGATACCAATTACTCACGGGTTTGTGTAACGAGATACAAGATACCAATTACGTATTTCAAATACATTGAAAATACCAATTACAAACAAATTTTTCCTTGATTTTAAAATACTTTTTGGTGGGGTAATTCTGGAACTAGAGCCCTGCACGGGTACCCGTGGCCCGTTACCCGCCCGGCCCGCGGGCTTTGGAGGCCATGAAAAAATTACGGGCGGGTACGGGCGGGTAGCAAGTCTAAATAAACGGGTTCGGGCGGACGGGCATGCAAATGAAATTTTATTTAAAAATTGCTAGACATTCGTTCATTCATTCACTAAATCTCGGGCGGGTATGGGCGGGTTTGAAAAAATTCCGGGCGGGCCTGAAGAATGATAAAAAATTACAGGCCGGGTACGGGCGGGAAGTCAAAAAAAAATACGGACACGGGCCGGTCTGGGCCAAAAAAAATCGGCCCGTGCAGGGCTCTATCTGGAACCCTAAATAAATTTAGTTTAGGAAAGTGGCAGCTAAACTTATATTGGAGAATACCTTTGGAAAATCGAAAACAATAAAATTAATCATGACACTAAAAAAAATTTATTTATAAAAATATGAAAAGGTTTCAAAAAACCAAGTTTTCAAAAGTTTTGTCGGATAATCTGGAACTTGATGGAGAATGAATAAACCCGCAAATGAAAACAATCTTTCAACTGGGGCAGAAGAACAAAGATTTAGTCGTTGAGAGCTGGTTGAAAGAAGAAAGCAAAAAAGTTTTTTAACGAAGAGTGAAAATTTGGCGGATTGATTGACTTCTCGTTACTGGTTTTTACTAAGATTCGGAGCAGAGAACCCACACGACGATTACATACAGTAATATTAAATAAATTAAAACGATTTCAGCTCCCTCTCCAAGACTTTTTATACGGCGGCAAATTAAAAAAAAAAGTATTTGGTATCTCGAATTTCAGATACCAATTACTAAAAAAATGTAACGAAATACAAGATACCAATTACTTTGCCAATGCTGTAACGAGTTACAAGATACCAATTAATATTGTATTTGGTATCTTGTATTTCAAATACATGTAACTGATTAACGCCCATCCCTGTGCATAACAGGGTCCAAATATTAGACAAGCAGTTTCCAAACTTAATTTTATTACACCCCCCCGAAACAAATTTCTTCGCTTCCACACCTATTTTTTTTTAATAGAGGTTAAAAAAAATAATAATTATAAAAACTTTATTAGAAAAACAAAACAAAACTACAATTACCCGAATAATAACAATGTGTTGGCTCCCCCCCCCCCCCCCCGGGTTGGATTATTTATATAGACCATATTTCATTCATAATTTATTTAAATCAAATATCAGATAATTTTTTATTTTTTTATTTTTTATAGTATAAATAGATTCTTATATAGAAAATCTTTCCAATAAATTTCTTTCAATCATCAATTAAAGACAGTTCAATGCAATTCAATTCAAATCAATATATGATAGAATTTTTTTATTAAATTTTATTGTTAGGAATTAAAATTTTTCTTTACAATTTCAACAAGTTAAAACCATCCTCCTACCCTAACTCTTGAAAATTTACCTTAAATAGAATAAATTTATTTATTATATTATTTTTTTTATTTTTCAGATGGCAAACAGTGTAAGAAGAGTCATCACCAGCCTTCACTTCTCATCAACCTGCTAGCTGCTCCTGTCTTCAAGGCTCAAACTGCGCTTCCAGTACCTGCAGTACAACTAAGGCTTGTAAATTTTTATTAGCGGGGCGCAGAGCTAGATATATTTAGGTTTTTTTCAAAATTTCTTTTTTTTTTTTGATTCGACTTCAATAACTTATTTTAGATAGATTAAAAAATAAAAATAGGATGTATTAATAATTTCTTTCTCCATTCCAGATTCCCTAATTTAACCATTTTTTTCAGAGCCCCAATTCATCGATTGAAGACATCGTGGGATAACAATGGAACAAAATTGTGTGTATGTAAGTAGGGTCTTGTAAAATTTGTGTTCTATTACGAATGCAAATTAAAACATCCACCGTGGGACATCATCTTCATGAGACAAAACAAAGTGTTTAGCTTTTAGGTTTATCAGTCATAGGAAGGATATGTGTATTGGGCTATCTCTTCATCTCTTTCTATCTTTTTTTCTTTTTCAGCTTAATTTAAATGTTAAATACACATAATCCTTTAAGTTAGATATACTACATTATATAGAATCTAGGGGGAGATAAAACATTTCTGCGCTCACGCTTTCATTTTTTTGGAGGGGGGAGAGGGGGGGGGGTCTAGCCCTCAGGATCCTCTGAGTATCAACTGAATGTTTTTCGATTGGGGAATGATGTTCTTATACTGGCATAGGTGTCGTTATTCTTTCCCCATTGTTTCCCAATAGGACGGCAGTGATTGGGGCACTGCAACGTTAGGTGATTAGGATAGGGACTTCCAGAAAAGAATGTCTATTCCCTAATTGACTGATGTTCAGGAGAAAAAGGAGGATTCTCTATTAACGCGTTTTTTGCAAGAAAGATTATCTAAATCTTTCAATCGAAAACCGGTCGTCCACTGGATTCTTGGCCTGAATGTTTTAGTAGAGGGTAGGTTAGAGGCGGAGTGGTGCGCTCTTGGATAGGATAGGTGTTGTTTAGCTTTTTTATACATTCCGACCCTCACCATACTCTTACTGAGGCATTCAGGTCCTTGACTCCGGTCTTGTACTTACCGGGATTCGCATCCTAACACCGTTTTTTCTATTTTCATTTCTTCTTCAACTTTACTTGGGTGTGGGCGCGTTTCACCGTTCCGTTGTCGATAACTTAAGTGAAATATAGACTTACCTGTCTATCGGGAGTGTTCGTGTTTCGCGATCGTCTCAAGAAAGAAGAGGCTCTCCACTGAAGAGGTAGGTGGCCAACTGAGCCACAGAGGGGATTGGGTGTAGGTTAGATTTTGAAGACAGAAGACTTGGGTTTCTGCGAGTACTTCTTCAAGGTAACTAATTTTAAATATCTATAAAAGGAATTTGAAAAAAATAGCTGATTATTAATGAAATATCATTGACAATACTACTAACCAATTATTATATATTTCAATGATATAAAAAAGAGGATGCAGCCAATAATAAAAAGCATCTATTTTGTTAACACTCTTTATTTCGGAACGTTTCGGCTATGATCAACAAAGGCATCTTCAGCCCTCCAAGCTAGAAATATATACATACATTCATTAAATAATTGTTTTGTTAATAAATCGTCATAATAGTAGCTAGCTTGGAGGGCTGAAGATGGCTTTGTTGATCATAGGCCTATTTATACAATTAAAGAGGTTTGCAAAATCCCGCGCCCAACGCTTTTAGTTTTAGTAACATATATTAATTTTTAATATAATTTTAAAGAAGTTATACATAATTATTTTTCTCTTTTTAGTACATTTATAAAAGCGTTGTTTTTAAATTTTTTTATATATTATTTTTTCAAATTCCACTTTTAATAATAATAATAATATTTATTTAATATTTATAATTTTCTCCTTTGTTTCAGATGGGTGGTTGGGAGTGGGGGCTGCACTTCGGCGTTCTTCGAATGCAACCAAGTGAATTCTTCAGTACGTAAATATTTAATTAAATCCATTCAAAATAATTACTCAAAGATATAAGAAAAATATTATTTTCTTTTTTTTTAGTCAAGGGCATCATTATAAAAATTTAGAAATATTATTTCTCTTCATTCTTAATGCCGTGGTGGCATGAAAATTTCAAGTTAAAATAAATAGAAAAGCATAACAAGAAAACAGTGACTTTGATAAATTGGATCTAAAACGTCAACTCAAATAAATAAATATATTTTAATTTTGTTAAATAAAATAAAATATCAAATCTTAAGTAGGCCTATTAATTTTTTTTTTTTAATCATGCTAATTTCTTGATATTAATTTTTAAATTTATTTTTTTTTTTAGGTGACACATCAAAAAGAATAAACAAACAAAATAAGAAAATATTCGCTAAATTATCACTATATCATGTCGCCATATTATTCCCTCTAATAAAGTGAAATAATTAAGAAAAATTATATTCAAATATCAACATCAATGAACTTCTTTAGAAATAAAAATGAATATTTGAATTCTGTGAATAGACTCTACCTATTGCTTCGTTCTGGTAAACTTGATAGCATATTGGGCAAATTTATCATTGATCCTCAATATCTTAATGAATCTTTAAAAATCATCTTGCATCAATCAAACTCTACAATCAACCATAAACATCATGATTTGCCCAAGAACACTTTTGGAGGAAAGGGAGGGCTGTAAGGGGAGATGTGGAGGCCCTTTAAAGAAAAATCAACTTGAGAAACAGGTATGTTGATCTTGGCATCATTATTACCTTTTGATAAGTGAGACAGACTCTTAAAGATATCCTTTTTGCAGATTTGACCACTGCAACTGGAATAAGCTGAATTGAAAAGGGAATCCGTCGAATGACCTTCAACTCCTCCTGAAGGCAGCATCGGCAGCAAAGGTAATTTTTGCCTGGCTTGGGGAGAAGAGGGTGAGTTATGCAAACAGGATTTTTTTAGCCTGCGGCTTCTTGTCGTGAAACGAGAGAATTTTCACTATATCATGTCGCCAATATGGCTCTAATAAAGTGATAAAGTCTTTCATTTTAAGTCTGTGTTAAAGATTCGTTGTTGTTGTTGTTGTGTTTATAGGTGTCCACTAATCTTGAGCTAATTCGCTTTGTTTAGATCTCTTGATTTGTTTTTACTTTCTCTTACCTATGTACATGTATATATGTAATATATATATAGAGAGAAAGTATTGGATTCATGTCAAAAATTCGATGTCGAGATTTTGATGGATATACACGTTTTGAGGTCCCCTGAATCCAAAAAAGTGGTTTTCGCGACATGGTCTCTCTCTCTCTCTCTGTGTGTGTGTGTGTGTGTGTGTGTGTGTGTCTGGGTTCAATTTTAAGCATGAAGGAATTGAGCTATGAGGCTGAAATGTTATATTTAAGTTAAACACCCCCCGAGAGCATGAAAATAAGCTTTTAATCAAAATCGGCCAAAGAGTACTAGTACTTTACTAATGTACTTTTTCAGTTTTTTTCGATTTTCTCAAAATTCGCTCTAACGATTTTGATTAAAATTCATAAATCAATTATTTTTTAGATGCTCTTTCAAATGTATATTCTCATCCATAAATTAAAATAAAAATTGTCTTGTTGTGTTTTTGCTTCTATCTGATCTTATGTTGTCGTTAACATAGCTTTGTGATACTTTATTTATTCCCTAAGGATGAATGATGCCTCAATGAGGCATTGCCTCATTCTAATTGGGATAGCACTGAAACCCTCCAGGGCCCATATTTGTTAAATATTTTTTAAAATAATAAAATGTATTTAAATTTTTGGAATTCTAAATTAACAAATATTTTTTTTTTTTTATGTGGGGCGACATTCTTGTACCTGCGGGAGGAACAAGTGAACGTAGTTACGCTTCTGAGTTCATTTCAAAGGATTAAAGAAAATAAAAATAAATAATGAATTATGAAATTCTTAATTTCTCTCTCTCAATACCTATGAAATAAATTATAAGAATATAGATAGATCTAAATATTAATTTTGAAAACTTCTTCCAAAACCTATTTATTTTTAATTATATTAGGCCTATGCAGGGGCGCCGGAACGAATTTGAATCAGTTCAAATAGTATAAAACAAAAACAAATCTACTATAAAGCTTTAAAAATTTTAAATAAAATCACAATTTTAATAAAATTAAAATTTTAAAAAATTTGCTAGTGATTTTATCAAAAGATTATTTGAAGGAAATAAATATTTTTAATTTTCTCATTTTTTTTTTTTATTTTAAAAACACTCACACTTTTTTCCCATTTACGCACACATCCACACTGTCTTTTCGGCAACTTTAAGACTTTTACGATATCCTTTATTTATTAATTTATCTATTATTGGGGTCCAGGCATTCTTATTTAAGCCATTTGGTATCCAAATGGCTTAAATAAAATCATCGGACTGCCTGGGGTCCGAATCCGCGACGCGTCGCGACGTTTGGTATACGAGGTTAACACGCTAACCTCTACGCCATGCCCCGAGGGCTTTCTTATTTTAATTCAATATAAAATGTTTTTAGAAATTAGAAATACAATAGGGTCTATACAGGGCCGCAGACAGGGGGGAGGGGCAGGGGGGCTATATCACCGGGGCCCGGGCTCCAACCTTAAAATTCTAATAAAAAATCTGGTGTGACTGGCACACAGCACACAACTTTCTCTTACCTTCGGTAATCGAAAGTTGTGTCCTGTGCTTGTCACATCAGATTTTTTGTGTCTACAGGTATTTAGTTTCCGACAGTAGGGTACAATTGAATTCAAGATGTAGAAATCTGGTGTGACTGGCGCACAGCACACAACTTTCTCTTACCTTCGGTAATCGAAAGTTGTGTTCTGTGCTTATCACACCAGATTTTTTGTGTTGACATATATTTAGTTCCCGACAATACGGAACATTTGAATTGAGATGTAAAATTTATAAGTATGGGAAAATATTTATATTTTGTTACCATGGCAACCATTTCTTCTATCTTCCCTATGAAATACAAGAGTAAAGTGGTCTTCAGAAAATTTCAATTGAAAAATGAGAATATACATTTTAAAGAGCATCTAAAAAATAATTGATTTTTGAATTAAAAAAAAAATCGTTGGAGCAAATTTAGAGAAAATCGAAAAAAACTGAAAAAGGGCATCAGTAAAGTACTAGTACTCTTTGGCCGATTTTGATTAAAAGCTTATTTTTCCGGTCCCGGGAGGTGTTTAACTTAAATATAAAATTTCAACCTCCTAGCTCAATTCTTTCATGCTTAAAATTGAACACAGACACACCCACCCATCCACACACACACACACAGACAGACCATGTCGCGAAAACCACTTTTTTGGATTCAGGGGACCTCAAAACGTGAAGATCCACCAAAATCTCGACATCGAATTTTTGACATGAATCCAATACTTTCTCTCTATATATATATTACATATATACATAGGTAAGAGAAAGTAAAATTTATAAGTATGGCAAAATATTTATATTTTGTTACCATGGCAACCATTTCTTCTATCTTCCCTATGAAATACAAGAGTAAAGTGGTCTTCAGAAAATTTCAATTGAAAAATGAGAATATACATTTTAAAGAGCATCTAAAAAATAATTGATTTTTGAATTTAAAAAAAAATCGTTGGAGCAAATTTAGAGAAAATCGAAAAAAACTGAAAAAGGGCATCAGTAAAGTACTAGTACTCTTGGGTCGATTTTGTTCAAAAGCTTCGTGTCACGTCCCAGGGGGGTGCCTAATTTAAATATAAAATTTCAACCTCCTAGCACTTTTCGTTCTTGAGATATTTTGTTCACAGACACCCAGACAGACAGACCATGTCGCGAAAACCACTTTTTTGGATTCAGGGGACCTCAAAACGTGAAGATCCATCAAAATCTCGACATCGAATTTTTGACATGAATCCAATACTTTCTCTCTCTATATATTTTACATATATACATAGGTAAGAGAAAGTAAAAATAATTTTGATGGTTAAAATTTCAATTAAAAAAAAATCATTTTCTTGAAATTTTTTTCCTGAAGGGGCCCGGGCCCTTTAAGCTCAAATCTTAAAATTTCAATTAAAAAAAAATCATTTTCTTGAAATTTTTTTTCCTGAAGGGGCCCGGGCCCTTTAAGCTCAAATCTTAAAATTTCAATTAAAAAAAATCATTTTCTTGAAATTTTTTTCCTGAAGGGGCCCGGGCCCTTTAAGCTCAAAAACTCGCTTTTTTTCCAGAGGGGGCCCGGGCCCTTTAAGCTCAAAAACTCGCTTTCTTTCCTGAAGGGGCCCGGGCCCTTTAAGCTCAAAACTTGCTTTTTTTCCTGAAGGGGTCTGGGCCCTTTAAGCTCAAAAACTCGCTTTTTTCCTGAGGGGGCCCGGGCCCTTTAAGCTCAAAACTCGCTTTTTTTCCTGAGGGAGCCCGGGCCCTTTAAGCTCAAAAACTTGCTTTTTTCCTGAAGGGGCCTGGGCCCTTTAAGCTCAAAAACTCGCTTTTTTTTCCTGAAGGGGCCCGGGCCCTTTAAACTCAAATCTTAAAATTACTATAAAAAAAATCATTTTCTTGAAATTTTTTTCCTGAAGGGGTCTGGGCCCTTTAAGCTCAAAAACTCGCTTTTTTTTCCTGAGGGGGCCCGGGCCCTTTAAACTTAAATCTTAAAATTTCTATAAAAAAATCATTTTCATGAAATTTTTTTCCTGAAGGGGCCCGGGCCCTTCAAGCTCAAAAACTCGCTTTTTTTCCTGAGGGGGCCCGGGCCCTTTAAACTTAAATCTTAAAATTTCTATAAAAAAAATCATTTTCTTGAAATTTTTTTTCCTGAAGGTGCCTGGGCCCTTTAAGCTCAAAAACTCGCTTTTTTCCTGAGGGGGCCCGGGCCCTTTAAACTCAAATCTTAAAATTTCTATAAAAAAAAATCATTTTCTTGAAATTTTTTTCCTGAAGGGGCCCGGGCCCTTTAAACTCAAAAACTTTTTTTTTCCTGAAGTGGCCTGGGCCCTTTAAGCTCAAAAACTCGCTTTTTTTTCTTGAGGGGGCCCGGGCCCTTTAAACTCAAATCTTAAAATTTCTATTAAAAAAAAATCATTTTTGGAAATTTTTTTCCTGAAGGGGCCCGGGCCCTTTAAGCTCAAGCAAATTAATAATATTTCTCACGTCTCAGGATAGCTAAAAACGCAGATTTCAGTGTCTAATTTAAAAAAAAATTTCCATACCCTCAGACCCCCACGGAAGTCGTCTGTCCGGGTTTGGCCTGAATGGTAACCCTATGTTTAGGAAATTTTGAAAAATTTTTAAATAACCTTTTTATTTAAATAAATATTGTAAGCTATGTATAACTGTTTTAAAAATTGTGTAAAAAATTTTTGGCATGAAGGCCACAATAGTCTTTTACATACCTAAAAAAACTTAATGGGTGAGGGGGGGCGTATTATTAAATAGCCCCGGGGCCCGTCAAGTCTGTCTGCGGCCCTGGGTCTATATAAAATATTTTGGAAAAAAATGAATTTCTTACTCTTTTAATTTTTTTTAATTTAAAAGATTTTATTTTTCAAAAGTAAAAATGCATCATTTTTCAAAATAAATGAAATAAAAGAAGACATATTGTCCCCTCTGCCCCCTCCTATAGAATGCCGCCATTTCCAGCGCCTATGGGCCTATGTATTTTTTTTTTTTAATTTCGGGTCGCGTTTTTGACCCTCCATACATAATACATGTATTAATATATACATGCATTTCAGACATCTTGGAAGATCTTGGAATTAGAACTTCGCCTTGACCTAAAAAATATTTTACAGTTGATTGACAGGCTCGATTGCTTATTTATTGTCTTCAATCTGTTTTATAGACAAAAAAGGAAAGAACAACTTGCTGCTGTTGTGTTGTCTGTATAGCTACCAGTAAAAGAATAATTTAATCAATGTTTATATTTTACTTGGTGCTGTTCTGTCCTAGTGAACTGACCAGATGATAGATGGAGGCTACCTGCGAGTTTCTCTGTCCAGCATACAGCAGCCAGTCTTCATGATTTATTCTAACCATTAAAAAAGTGGACGACCCACTTCGCTCGCTCTCTGATTGACCCAGAATCTCCCAGTGATACCTTTAAATATTTCCTTCTACAAAAATACCTTTGGTTAATTTTTTGTTTTTGTTTTGATCAAAACAAAAAAACAAAACAAAACAACAACACATTTAATAAGACATACCTTAGAGGCTTGTTTAAATTTATCTAAAAAAAAAAAAAAAACTTTCAAATTAGAAACGTTAATGGTTAGAATTCCAACTTAATGGAGCGCTAGCTGTGTCTTATTTTCACGAATTCTTAAGTCTGCAAGATATCTATTTACTTGCTTTTTACTTTCTCTTACCTCTATATATATGTTAATATATATAGAGAGAGAAAGTATTGGTTTCATGTCAAAAATTCGATGTCGAGATTTTGATGGATCTTCACGTTTTGAGGTCCCCTGAATCCAAAAAAGTGGTTTTCGCGACATGATCTGTCTGTGTGTGTGTCTGTCTGTCTGTCTGTCTGTCTGTGAACAAAATATCTCAAGAACGGAAAGAGCTAGGAGGTTGAAATTTTATATTTAAGTTAGGCACCCCCCTGGGACGTGACACGAAGCTTTTGAACAAAATCGACCAAAGAGTACTAGTACTTTACTGAAGCACTTTTTCAGTTTTTTTCGATTTTCTCTAAATTTGCTCCAACGATTTTTTTTTTAAATTCAAAAATCAATTATTTTTTAGATGTTCTTTCAAATGTATATTCTCATTTTGTGATTGAAATCTTCTGAAGACCACTTTACTCTTGTACTCCATAGAAAAGATAGAAATGGTTGCCATGGTAACAACATATAAATATTTTGCCATACTTATAAATTTTACATCTTGAAAATCGAATGTGCCCAAGGGGCTTGGAGTAGTTGGTAGCGTGCCTACCTTCTATACCGAACGTCTCGGGTTCGGACCCCAGGCAGTCCGATAATTTTATTTAAGGCATTTGGATACCAAATGACTTAAATAAAAATGCCTGGACCCCACAATTGATATATTAAACATACTGATTATCGTAAAAAGTCTTAAATGGCCTCAGTTGCCGAAAAGACTGTGTGAATGTGAGTGTGAATGAGAAAAAAAAAAAAAAATCGAATGTACCCTACTGTCGGAAACTAAATACATGTCGACACAAAAAATCTGGTGAGACAAGCACAGTACACAACTTTCGATTACCGAAGGTAAGAGAAAGTTGTGTGCTGTGCGCCAGCCACACCAGATTTTTGAAGTTGTGGCTGTGATGTTTTTTATTTTTTGAAATTTCGCATATTCTTTTTAATGCAAATAATAAAAAGAATTGTTCGTGAAGCACATTATTTTTTTAAAAATTCTTTCTGAATTTTGTTTTTGTTTTATTATATTAATAATTATAAAAAGAAGTCTTCAAGATTAAGTATTGGGCGGAATTTTTAATAAGTGAGTAAATTTCATATATTTAAATAAAATGAGCAAAACTAATTCAAATTTTATCATTTTCAGGTGACTTGTTTTTTCTTGACGTTCTTGTTTTCATTTTGTTTAAATAAAAACAAACTTATTTAATAAGTTGGACAACACATATAAACGTCTGGTAGCAGAAAAATGTTTTATAAAAACATATGGACATAGGGCATTAAACTATCAGACAGATTGTATTGGCCTTAGCAATGTATATTTGTCCATCTTAATTATAATGTAAACGCCCAGATATAAATATTAAGCTTATAATAAAAACATTGTTTATAACATTAAATTAACTAATTAATTACATCTCATTGGTGTATACTTTGCGATTGCCAATAATGTAAGATCTGATTTTTTATAATTTACAAAATATTTTTATGTATATATTGTAATTATTATTTATATTCGTTTCAGCCCTTAAGAATTGATGATGGCTGTATTTAATTAAAACCGAAACGTTATTTTAATCGTAGAACAGCCACTTCTGTCGTCAACATTATTTAAAACTATGCTACAATTGAAGGAAACATTTTGGCTTAAGGTGTATCATTATCATCAATTTGTATCTACTCATCGAATATTGTTCTTTTGGAGCTTTTAGTAGCCTATAGGCCTATACAGTAAGTAAAGGCACCTTTTTTAAATTTGCCCTTTTAGAGTTACCTACGCCACTGTTTATTTGAACTTGTGGTCTTACGACCGCAAACTCATTTTTGTAAATGAATTTTTCTATTTTTTTTTTTTTTTTATATAATATTTTTAATAAAGTGAAGTGAATTGCAAATAAAAAAAAGAAGTCTTAAGAAGATTAATTTTGAAAACAACAAAATTTCAAAAGTAAGTAAATGTTCATTAAGATCAAAGTATGGAAACTAACATTTTTTTTTTAGGTAAAGGTGAGGTTAGGTGGGCTATGAGGGGAGGAGGAGGCCCAAAAGAAGAAAAAAAAACAATATAAGCTTCACACAGATTCCAGGCTTAGATAGATGGATTGAAAAGAAAAACGCAAGATTTAATCTCTTTAAGAAATAAGAATAAAAGTTTATATAAGTATATATTAAATCGTTGGAAAATCCATCTACCTAAACCTGGAATCTGTGTGAAGCTTAAATTAAATCACCTGGAGATCCTATGCAAGAAAAAAAAACAATCTTTTACAAACAAATTTTTGATATTGGGCGTCTGAAGAAATTTTCAGACACCTGGCTTACGGTTTTTATAATTATAAATTGCCATTTTTTTTTATTATTTTATTAATGCGAATAGTGAAAAATAATTTGAATTAATGGATTGAACGAGTTTTTATATATATATATAAAAGAATCTACTTTTTGAGGAAGTTTACTCGTCTTTCACTTCAGGTGGATAAGGTGAGTTATGATTAAAAACAAAATGTTTTTTTGTATGTTGGGATTTTATTGCGACTGTTTTTTCTACAGATTATCACAGTTTCGGGGTCAAATTCCCCATCTTCAGGCTGAAACAACATACATATCATCACAATTTTGCTCATAAATGATGTCAAATTCTTTATAATTGAATTATAGCGTTATGATTTGTACAAAAGCAAGTGAAATAAAGAGATTTTTCTTTTTGTTATTTTTTACATTTTATAGCTAACAATTTTTTCATTTTAGTTTTATTTTTATTTTTATAATAAATTATACATTCACACAAACCTAAGTAATGTTTTTTTATTATTATTAAACATATATATAAAAAGTGGCTTTAGTGTATACAGATGTGATATAAAATTAAACCCGAATTCAAAAACACCATAAAATTTGAAAAACTGACAGAGTGAAAAAATTAAACAATTCCAATTATCATGAAAAATGGACCTGGGTTATTGTAGGTAGGTAGTTGATAATTATATATATGTTTAATAATAATAAAAAAAACATTACTTAGGTTTGTGTGCATGTATAATTTATTATTTTTTTCTTCTTTTAAAACATTCACACTTTTTTTCTCATTTCACACTCACACTCACACACACATTCACAGTCTTTTCGGCAACTTAGGCCATTTAAGACTTTGACGATAACCGTTGTTATATATACTATCTATTGTGGGTTCAGGCATTTCTATATAATTTATTATAAAAATAAAAATAAAACTAAAATGAAAAAATTGTTTAGCTATAAAATGTAAAAAATAACAAAAAGAAAAATCTCTTTATTTCACTTGCTTTTGTACAAATCATAACGCTATAATTCAATTATAAAGAATTTGACATCATTTGTGAGCAAAATTGTGATGATATGTATGTTGTTTCAGCCTGAAGATGGGGAATTTGACCCCGAAACTGTGATAATCTGTAGAAAAAACAGTCGCAATAAAATCCCAACATACAAAAAAACATTTTGTTTTTAATCATAACTCACCTTATCCACCTGAAGTGAAAGACGAGTAAACTTCCTCAAAAAGTAGATTCTTTTATATATATGTGTAAAATAATTGTTCGTGAAGCACATTTTTATTGCTTGAATTCCGTTTTTATTTCTGGTGTGACAGCTCAGTACACAACTTTCGATTATCGAAGGTAAGAGAAAGTTATGTGCTGTGCGACTATCACACCAGATGACCATAACTAGTTTATATTGACAATGTTATCAATTAGTCACACCAGATTTTTTTTTGATTTTTTTAAGGTCTTTTTCGGCATCTAAGGCCAATTAGACCCCATCCTTCTTTATTTCAAATGAGATAAATTTTTCTCGCTTCGGACTGGAAGCGACCCTAGGCCTTTTTATTAATAAATTATTATATTCTATAGATCCATGCAAAAAAATTATTTTTCTCATTTTAAATGATATAGGAATTAAATATCATTTGACCCTTCATAACAGGAGAGGAGTTGAACAATTCATTTTTTTTTATGTCATATTTAATAAATTTTAAAAAGCCCCCTCGTACCAACCTTGCCCTCGGACCCCCTTTATATACGCCCCTGACCATCGTTCTTGATATAGTTCATTTACTCTCAGGGAGTCACATCTAGTGAGTTCATAGATGGCGACCATGAGCTAAAGCTGACCTTTTTTTATTTAATGTTAGAAGAGCACTTAATTCATTTCTGTTTAGAGAAATGAATCTCTTTCATTTTGTGTCGCTTGTTTTAGACCTGAGTATTTTGCCCATAGCTTTTTGTTTTCTTCTTCCTTCCGACCAATCTCCGGTCTTTAGTGCTAGGGTGTCGCCCACTTGACTGCCCTGCCTCCCATTTCCTAACGGAATAAACAGTCATATCTCATTGGTTTTAAATAAATTTTGTTTAATTATTTATAAAATAATTCATTTTAGGAATCGATAATTTTTTAAAAACAAAAAGGATGATATTTGAGGATAAATAATGAACCCTTTACAAGAATATTACAACGTATAATTAGTATTAACCCACCATGCGAAAAATGATCTTAAATTAATAATTAATCACAGAAAAATCCACTCTTATCTTAAGGTTTCAATTAATTTTCTGATTTATTTGCCAAAATAATCCTTAGCTTTTGGGAGACAAATTATTGCAAACCGAAACCCTTCATTAAGCTATATGATTAATGGAATGTGTAAGTAAATAAAAGTCTCAAACGAAGAAAACTAGTAATTAACTCGCTATGATAGATGAGTATTTTTATTTTTATTTTGAGCAAATTGAGATAAATACATTAAGGAAATTATTATTTACAAAAGTCATTTACACAAATAAATAAAATCAATAAATAAGTTGTTATTGGGGAAGCAGGGTTGAGGTTATGGCCGAGAGGATTTTGAGGGAGGGAGATGGATTTATTTCAAATCACAATCACGCAATTGTATTCTCTTGCACTTGATTTGAACTTCGTCCTGTTGTCACAGCTTTCCTGTACGCCATTACAGGCGTTCGATGTGCCGCTCCTCCGTAGCCGTATCCGCCATATGCTGTGGTATCTAGGCCGTTGTAATAATTATTGTAGTCGTAATTGTTGTCTACGTTGGCTGAAGCTACCAAAAATCAAAAGAAAAAAAATAATAATTTGATAAACACACAATAGAAATATCTGCTTTTCATATAAAGTTCTATAATCAAGGATTAATTAGTCAGAGACTCCACCTGGTGACTAGCGAGACCACGAGTTGTCCGATTTGAACCAGTGAAGGGCATGCACAAATCCAAATAATGAAATTGGATACCAAATGGCTTAAATAAAATCATCAGACTGCCTGGGGTCCGAACCCGCGACTTTTGGTATACGAGGTTAGCATGCTAACCTCTACATCTTCTACTCTTGCTAATAATGCGCGGAAATTGAAGTCTTGTTTCTTATTAAAAATTTGAAAAAGTTCTCTACGCGGGGAACAAATACGAGTAAACCAACGTAAGCCTGGCATTTATATATAATGAGCCCCAGCTAAAGAAGCGATTTTATTTATTTTTTACTTTCTCTTACCTCTATATATATGTTAATATATATAGAGATTGAAAGTATTGGTTTCATGTCAAAAATTCGATGTCGAGATTTTGATGGATATACACGTTTTGAGGTCCCCTGAATCCAAAAAAGTGGTTTTCACGACACGGTCTGTCTGTGTGTGTGTCTGTCTGTTTGTGAACAAAATATCTCAAGAACGAAAAGAGCTAGGAGGTTGAAATTTTATATTTGAGTTAAGGACCCCCATGGGACGTGACACGAAGCTTTTGAACAAAATCGACCAAAGAGTACTAGTACTTTACTGATGCACTTTTTCAGTTTTTTTCGATTTTCTCTAAATTTGCTCCGATTTTTTTTTAAATTCAAAAATCAATTATTTTTTAGATTCGCTATAAAATGTATATTCTCATTTTGTCAATGAAAATCTTCTGAAGACCACTTTACTCTTGTACTCCATAGGAAAGATAGAAGAAATGGTTGCCATGGTAACAAAATATAAATATTTTGTCATACTTATAAATTTTACATCTTGAAAATCGAATGTACCGTACTGTCGGAAACTAAATATATGTCGACACGAAAAATTTGGTGTGACAAGCACAGAACACAACTTTCGATTACCGAAGGTAAGAGAAAGTTGTGTGCTGTGCGCCAGTCACACCAGAATTTTTTTTAATTGACCATTATATTTTAGTCGATTTATGAATTCATTATTATTTATTTTATTTTTTTTTTTTTTTTCCAACGAATTGGGAACTTAAATGGCTTAACTCAAAAACTGAATTTTCGAACTTTCGCCACTATTATATATATATATATATATATATATATATATATATATATATATATATATAGGTAAGAGAATGAAAAAAAGTGATTGGCTAATTTACAGAGCCAATAAAGTTTGTCCATTAGTTATTTTATGATTGAGGAAGGGATTTAGAGAAAAGAAGGCGGAAAAAAAAAGAAAAAAATTATTTCTTTATAAAAAGAATTTAACTCCTCCCAAATCATAAAATAATTAAATCAATGTATTTGTTATTGGTCCTTTAAAATAGCCAATCAAAATAGAGAGAAAAGAAAAAAAATAAAATGGCGGATTTCTTTTCTCTTTTATTTTAAAGATACGTTTTTAGCTCTTTAGTAAAGAAAAGTTGATTAAAATGACGATTAGGAAAATTTTATTTCGATCTGTTTGACCCCAAGTGTAATCACTCAGGGTACATGTGTTGAAATGTTGGTATCTTATATTGGATCTTTTTAATCGAAAGATTTAACCCAGGGGTGGCCAACCCAAATGATCTTGCGGGCCATTTAAATGCATCATAACTCAGGCAGCATATAAAATTATATATCTCCATTAGGGTGGTTGCAAGGTATAAGGGGAGAAAATTTTTTTGGCTGTATTTTCGGCGGGAACCTCTTAAAAGTTGACAATTGGTGTAAAAAGTAGATTGTGAAAGTTTGAGCTCGATCGGATAACTATAAGACCTGCCTCATCGGCCCTAAAGTTCACCGATTCCCCTAAATTTGACTATTAACATCTGTAACTCCTAAACGGTTAGTCCAACAAAAAAAGTTCATCAGTAATTTTTTGAAGAGCATTAAATTTACTAAAAAAAAGTCCTTTAACATTCTTTAGTAAAACCAACGGTTTTCATGGTAAAACCTGTTTTTTTTTTAATTGTAACTAAATTTAAAGCAGTCACAGGGTGTTAGAGACAACAAATTTACAATGTAAATAACTAAGTTGAAAAGAAAAAAGAGCAAGTGAAGGTAAAAAAGTAGATGTCATCTTTGGGTTCTCAAATTGTCATCATTAGGTTCCTTAAAAATTTTTGGTGTCATCTATAGGTGCCTTTTTATTGTTTTGAAAAAAATTAATATTTCTTATTAAACTCATATAAAAGTTTCACACGTAGTATCCTGATGATAAAAGGTGAAATAGGGATCATAATAACCAAATTTTGTTGTGAGATTTGTCCCTTCAATTTTATAAAAGAAAAATGGTAAAAAATTCCTTAAAGTGTCATCTATTGGTGCCATTACCTTATTGCAATTTATATATTTTATTTTTTCACACCTAAAAAATGTCTCTGGCTTAATATAATATGGAGATATATAATTTTATATGCTGCCTGAGTTATGATGCATTTAAATGGCCCGCAAGATCATAATTGATTTTTGAATTAAAAAAAAAATCGTTGGAGCAAATTTTGAGAAAATCGAAAAAAACTGAAAAAGTACATCAGTAAAGTACTAGTACTTTTTGGCCGATTTTGATTAAAAGCTTATTTTCACGCTCCCGGGGGGGGGGGGGGGGTTAACTTAAATATAAAATTTCAACCTCCTGGCTTAATTCCTTCATGCTTTATATGTATATTAACATATAGTCTACGTATAGGTAAGAGAAAGTAATTAATATGGTTAAATTTGCTTTAATATTTGACTTCTGAGTTTATTAAAAATACACCCAAAAAATAAAACAAGTGGGGTAGCTGGCAAAGAGAAGGAAAGTGGTGGGGCCCCTTGACTCTCTTCATGCTCATTATATTTCCAATAGACTCGAGGCTTCTCAATATCCCTTTCCCCTCCGTTCATTCCCCATCTCTTATTAGAAAACTCTTTCTCTTAAAGAAGATATTTAAAATAATGATATTGAAGATAAAAAAAAGAATAAAAACAAAAAATTATCTTGCAAATAATCACAGAGAAGACGAGTAATCAATTTTAAGGGGAAAATGAAATAATTTTATTTAAAACAAAATTAAAAAAAAAAAAAATGAAAGATACAAAATAATTTCATTAAATATTTGCTTTCTTTGAGCTTCTTCTATTCATATTTATTTGGGTTAACAGAAAAATGCTTGTTTACATTATTTCTGATGGATGGTGTTTTTTGCTAAGAATAAAAAAATAATTTTGTTGTTCCATAGAAAATTTGATTATTCAATTGACAAACGACGTTATTAAATTTTCAAAGAAATGATAAAAAAATGAGTTATTTTCATAATTATTTAAATTTTTTTTTTTTATTATATTTTTATCGTCATTGGATTTTATTTTTCAAAAGAAAATCATTACTTCGTTAGTAACATGACAAAAAGAAGTCAAAGAGAAAAAATAAATAAATTAGATAAATCTGAATTTAGTTAAACTAAACGAATATTTTTATTAATTTTGTATATTTCACAACTCTTTGGAATATTCTTAAAGAAAAATCTTTTGACTAAATAAAAGAATGTTGTGGTCAAGACCCAAGAACAGCTCTGAGGATGATCTTGATGAAGTTCGAAACGTCAGCATAGGGGGGCTATATTATCTAGCTGCTATTCTTTTCTTCACACGTTAACGATTATCCAGCGATATAATCCACATCTTGTAAAATATTTTATTGTTTCAAATCACTAAATCATCATCTACCGAGTTGAGTTTAATTAACAATATTTTAGTGATAATAATTGAAATTATTGGCTTATCTCTAAATCAACATTCCTAGGGTTTTGAATCTTTTTACTTTCTCTTACCTCTATATATATGTTAATATATAGAGAGAGAAAGTATTGGATTCATGTCAAAAATTCGATGTTGAGATTTTGATGGATATACACGTTTTGAGGTCCCCTGAATCTAAAAAAGTGGTTTTCGCGACATGGTCTGTCTTTGTGTGTGTCTATGTGTCTGTGAACAAAATCTCTCAAGAACGAGCTAAGAGGTTGAAATTTTATATTTAAGTTAGGCACCCCCTGGGACGTGACACGAAGCTTTTCAACAAAATCGACCGCCCACGGGGCGTGGTGTAGAGGTTAGCGTGCTAACCTCATATACCAAACGTCGCGGGTTCGGACCCCAGGCAGTTCGATGATTTTATTTAAGCCATCTGGATACCAGATGGCTTAAATAAAAATGCCTGGACCCTAATATATATAAATTCATAAATAACGGTTATCGTAAATGTCTTGTATGGCCTGAGCTGCCGAGGAGACAGTGTGAATGTGTGTGTGTGAGCGTGAGTGTGAATGAGAAAAAAAGTGTGAATGTTTTTAAAAAAAAAAAAAAAAAAAAAAATCGACCAAAGAGTACTAGTACTTTACTGATGCACTTTTTCAGTTTTTTTCGATTTTCTCTAAATTTGCTCCAACGATTTTTTTTTTTAATTCAAAAATCAATTATTTTTTAGATTTTCTATAAAATGTATATTCTCATTTTGTCATTGAAATCTTCTGAAGACCACTTTACTCTTGTACTCCATAGGAAAGATAGAAGAAATGGTTGCCATGGTAACAAAATATAAATATTTTGCCTTATAGATTTTACATCTTGAAAGTCGAATATACCCTACTGTCGGAAACTAAATACATGTCGACACAAAAAATCTGGTGTGACAAGCACAGAACACAACTTTTGTTTACCGAAGGTAAGAGAAAGCTGTGTGCTGTGCGCTAGTCACATCAGATTTTTAAAATTATTCTTATAGCTATATTTTCAAAGAAAAGTGAAATATTCATTCATTGCTAATTAGAATAAGTGAAAAATTTTATTGCGTCCCAGACAAATTCCATTAAAAAAATGTCCATTTCAGTGTAATAGTTTTTGCTCCTTCCTAATTAACTAAGACGTGTGCGTGTGCCAAACCCTCAGGCAGGCAAACATAAATTTCCGGTCATTTCTTCCTCCAGGGAAATAACAAAACCAAGGAGCTCTACTTTAAGTATAATTAGCATTATCTTTTCTTTAAGAGAGAGCGAGAAAAACAAACTAATCTATAATTTAGATATTATCATTCAGTGGAATGTTTTATATATTTTTTTTTATATTCGTTTTTAGGCCAAGTACTAGTAACAAATTTATTGATCAATTACCAATACCTGGAATAATAAATTGATTGGTTATCGATCAAAAGCAAAATATAAATAGTAAAGTCAAAAAATATTAGAAAACCTTGGCAACTTTTCTATGTTAGTACACGTGTCCGTCAAATAACATTTAATGATCTAAATATTATTAACTTATATTTTCGGTCAGAAAAAAATTAATTATCCGTTTGTTTGTAAATATTTTGATCTGTTAGTGTGATGGAATTATCTTCAGCACAAGCAACGGTTGTTCTGCAAATCGTCGTTTCTATACAATAGAATAGAGCTCGCCATGAATTTGATAATAAAATTTAAATGTTAACCTCTGATTATACAATTTTTCTTCATGGCGAGCTCATCTACTAATGGATGGAACGGACGATTTGCAAAACACCCGTTCCTTATCCTGAAGATGATTCCATCACATTATGATCGAAATATCTACAAAATAAACCAATACAAAAATTAATTTTTTTTAGCCGAATGTCCATACGAAAATTAATGTTTCCTACCCCATCTTCAATCGATATTATTTTTTACTTTCTCTTATCCTATATATGAAATATATAGAGAGAAAGTATTCGATTCATGTCAAAAATTCGATGTTGAGATTTTGATGGATATACACGTTTTGAGGTCCCCTGAATGCAAAAAGTGGTTTTCGCGACATGGTCTGTCTGTGAACAAAATATCTCAGGAATTAAAAGAGCTAGGGGGTTGAAATTTTATATTTCAGTTAGGTACTCTCCCAAGAGGTGAAAATAAGCTTTTTAACAAAATCGGCCAAAAAGTATTAGTACTTTACTGATGTACTTTTTCAGTTTTTTGCGATTTTCTCAAAATCCGCTGCAACGATTTTGTTTAAAATTTATAAATGAACTATTTTTTAGATGCTCTTTAAAAAGTATATCAGTGATATTTTTCGTGGAAATCGTTTGAAGTACACTTTACTTATGTGGAAGCATTCTTAGCTCAGCGCCATCTATGAATCATCGCGTGGTCAAGTTTGGAACTAAAGGTCTAAGAGCAACTAAATATATCTCGACACAAAAAATCTGGTGTGACTGGCTCACGGTGCACAACTTTCTCTTACCGAAAGGTTGTGTTCTGTGCGCCAGTCACACCAGATTTTTACTTTCTCTTATTTAATTGACTTGGATTGATAATTTTATCGATCATATTTCCCAATTTTGAGTAAAACGGGACTAGAGGTATCTTTATTACTAGGACCGAACCTAGAGGTGTTTTTAGCAGTGTCAGCTTGAGGAGTAGATATTTTTAGGGGGAGGCTGTCTTCTTATTTATAAAAGAAAATTAAACAGAATTATGTCTTAATAATATCACCCATTTATTTACATAGTTAATTTGACTCACATGCACGAAATCGAAATGCACACCCATGCATCAAATATTGGTTAAGAGAGATGTCAAAAAAGTCTGATTTCAACAAGAACAACATTTATTCGTTACTGACCAAAGCTTTTCCTTGTCACATGAATTGGCTGCGAGTCATTTTTGGCAGTTGGTGATTTCACAATGGTCGCCGCGTCGTTTGCAAATTGGCCCTAATGGAACAAATGCACAGTTTTAACATACTTCTTATTTTAATGATTACATTACATCGCAGCCATATTTTTAAATTTTTAAAAATTGTTATTTTTTTCAAATTTTGAACTTTACTAAGTTTACACTTATAGGCTATAAAATTTTTTTTTTTATTTTAAAGTAAAAATTAATTTTGAAATTGTATGCAGCCTAGGATGAAATAGAATTCTCTTTATTTCTTCTGTTCTTCGACGTTTTGGGTGCTCGTCGCTCCTTTCCTCAGAATAAGAATAGTATATAGTAGTAATGTATAATTATTTTAATTAATAAATATTAAATTGTAATGTATAATATTAAAAATGGTAGATAACAATAAATGTTGTCTGAGTTTCAAGGGACATATATACAACATCTATTCTTATCTATCATTTTTAATATTTTACATGTCTTCTAGGACTTATTCGTTCTGAGGAAGGGATCGATGAACAATGGAACGTCAACGAAAAGAAGAAATAGAGTTTTATTTCATTTTTGGTTGCCTGTAACTCCTAAACTTCAATTTAAATATCAATAGTCATTAAAAGATCGCTTCACTTTATTTTAATTATTATTTATTTAAAGTCTTTTTTGGCATCTGAGGTTATTTAAACCCTGCCTCTATTTTTCCAAATTTTTTTTTAACACACTTTTCTCATTCACACTCACATTCACACAGTCTTTTCGGCAACTTAGGCCATATAAAACTTTTGACGATAACCGTTATTCGAATATATACGAATGTATTTGGGGTCCATTATTTAAGCCATTTGGTATCCACATGGCTTAAATAAAATCATCAGACTGCCTGGGGTCTGAACCCGCGACTCTTGGCATACAAGCAGGCGCGCCACCAACTACACCAAGCCCGACTTTTCTACATTAATGGAATATAATTTAGAAAAATTTTCTTCCTTTGATTCTCCTGACCCCTAGTACAAGAGTCGCGGCTTCTGTCCCAGAGCTCCCTTAAATCTTATATTACTGTATTAATATTATTTTGATTTTTTGTTACTATTGTATAACAATGTTTTGTTTATAATAAGTTTTGTATAATGAATGTATGATTTTGTAACAAGTTTTTGTAGCCAGATGGCCTACGGCTAAAGGGCAAATAAATTTAAAAAAATTCTTCTATCAAATTTTGTTTAATTCGTGATTTATGATAAGACATTCTGGGCATATTTTGTACCTCTAAAGTTATTAACTCAACCCTTAATGAGATTTTCCATAGGCCTACTAACTTAAGAAATTAACATAATAAGTTTAGGCCTTTCATTTTAAAACAGATAAAGAGTAGAGATTAGAGGAGCTACTCTAATAAATATAAAAAATAGCATTAGAACATTTTATTATTTGTTTATTTTCGCAACTAATTTATTTTAGAAAATAAATAATATTGAAATGTAGGTTAAGAGGAGAGATGGGATTTGTTCCCCGCCATTTAGTTATCCGAAGTGAGGGTATTCTCACGATTCACCTTGCAATATGACATGACAGGATGATATTTAATTGTCCTAATCTTCGACCCAGATTCCAACTATTAAGAGACAAATTAACAAAATGATAGTAGAAAAAGAACAAGATCATGTAAAAGAAAGTGTCCGACCAGAAAAATTATAGATATTCTCACTCACCCTTCCAAAACAACTAGATTTTATAAAAAAAAATGATATTATTTTGGTGCATTTCAAAGAAAAAAATAAATAAATAGAAGGTTATGAATGAAAATAATGATGACATCACTCACTTGTAGATCTTCATCTGTAGCAGCTGATTCAGCTACTTGAACAGCTGATTGGTGTACTGCAGGGTAGAGTGCTGCGTATCCCATTGGTGTGCTGCCCTGGGCCATCTCTCCTGCATGGCCCATATTATACGGTGTATAGGCATAATCATTATTTGAGAAACTGCCCTCGTGATGGTCGTAGCCTCCTAAGCTATGACCTTCATACATATATGGCTGTAACAAAGAATATCAGCTTAAACCAAAAAAGTGATTTTCGCGACATGGTCTGTCTGTGTGTGTGTGTTCAATTTTAAGCATGAAGGAATTGACCTAGGAGGTCAGCCGGGGGCAGCCTAGGCACGTACCACCGATCAGGCCAACCACTAACACCAGATCAGTCTTGAACAATCGCTTAAGGTGTAAAGAAGTATTTTAAAATAGCTCCTTATTTATCTAAATCTCAAAAAATAGGTTTAGCTATGATTCCCATAGAGACTTCTGGCATCTACTTATAAATTTTTAATAATTCATTAAAATATTCATTTCAAAGGTCCCTGTTCGAATAGTTCGTGTCCTCTATGTCCCACAGACACTGGAACTCTCTCCAATAATCAATTAACTCCTTAATTACCAATTGTTCAACTTCCGTAACAGAGGCCATAGTGTTAAATGAATGGCCGACGAAAGCAGACTGAAAGGTCAACCGCCCTACACACGTCCTGATTTGTCAGGGAAAGGAGTGGGGGGGTTGTTAGTTGGATGGTTCGCTCCACCCGACTGCCAACTTGTCAGGCCTGACAGGGTGACCCAACCAGCTTACACACGTCCCAACTGTAAGGGACTGACAAGTTTGCCCTGTCGGTTGGCTTGACCAATCAGGTCGTGTGTAGGGAGGGCCCTTTAGAGAGCATTTATTTACGTTTTCTAAATAATAAGTAATCATTAATTTGTTAAATAAATTCCATATGCTCCCGGGCTTGGTGTAGTTGGTAGCGTGCTGGCCTTCTATTACAAGGGTCGCGAGTTCGGCAGAAAAAACTTTTTATTTTTTAGGGCTAAATTAATTGGCGGCCAATATAATTTAGAAAATTTTTCATGGCTTGGAACGAGAAGCAAATAGACTGCATAATAGGCAAGAACTCTACCTCTGCGTCACAGGCTAAGTGCTTGTATAATATTCAACAAATTGAAAAAAAATTTATTTCTTACCTGATGGGAGTGTGTGAGTGATGAGACGAATTTTTTGACAAGAAGATGCAGGGTGGCCATGAGGGCGATTTTGGAGACCACCAGTGCTTTGAGTAGGAACAATTTAATGACTGAAAGAACTACGATGATAACACCCGTGAGCTTGAACCCAAGCACAAGCGGTACAATCACTTTGGCGATTTTGGAGGCTCGAGCTGCACACAACAAAGAATAGAGATAACGAACTCAGGAGTATAAAGTAATAATATTGTACCTTCCTTTTTACAAGTATTGATAAACAAATATATCATACTTATACTTATATAGGATTAAATATTATTAGATTAATGATATAAAGAGGATGCAGCCAATAATAAAAAGCATCTATTTTGTTAACACTCTTTATTTAGGAACGTTTCGGCTATGATCAACAAATAATGACTTTGTTGATCAGAGCCGAAACGTTCCAAAATAAAGAGTGTTAACAAAATAGATGCTTTTTATTATTGGCTGCATCCTCTTTATATCATTAATCTAATTATACAACAGCCACAATTCGTTATATACTTAAATATTATTACTTATAATTCCCTCTTCTCTTGTAGATTTGAATCAATTGGAAGCGCTCATTGAACATTTGCAAGCTAATTGCATATGACGCCCTACTATATTATACAATATATAACATTATAATAATATTTAATGGCTGGAAATATTTGTAAATAGGATATGGAAATGCAGGCAGCCAAAATGAAAAACACTCTCGATACTCTGTGAACGTTCAGACGTTTCGGGTAAAATTTATTCACCCATCTTCAGTGAACAGTTCTAGTGAGAGAGAGTTAGTCTGTACAATGATACATAGATGACATTATTTATTCTATGTATTCTATTTAGATGATATGATGATATATACAGGTATTAAAAATTTCTTATAATATTTAAAAACGTTGTTTTTATAGTTAAAGATACAATCAAATAAATTGTTATATTTGATTGTATCTTTAACTATAAAAACAACGTTTTTAAATATTATAAGAAATTTTTAATACCTGTATATATCATCATATCATCAAAATAGAATACATAGAATAAATAATGTCATCTATGTATCATTGTACAGACTTAACTCTCTCTCACTAGAACTGTTCACTGAAGATGGGTGAATAAATTTTACCCGAAACGTCTGAACGTTCACAGAGTATCGAGAGTGTTTTTCATTTTGGCTGCCTGCATTTCCATATCCTATTTATAATATATAACATCTTATAGACACTCACGAAACATTGACACTCGCCTATTTTTATAAAAAAATATACATGCGCACAAATTCGTGCCAAAACAACAATGACAACTTTGTGCCTAATTAATTTATAAGCCAACGAGGACTGAAGATGGACAAATAAATTTTGTCCGAAACGTCTCCTTTTTTCGGCATTTAGCATCCAAAGGCTCTCTTCATTTGCTGCACCTGTACTTATTCTTTTCCATTCCATAACATCAACAGCAACTTCTCTTCGAATTACAATATATAATATATATACACTGGTATATATATACTTACAGGAGGGCTCGCTGGTGTAGTGAGCTAGGGTGTCAGCTTCTGCAAAGAAGATCCCTGTTCAAATCCTTGGCATGCAGGATTTTTCATTAAATAAAAATATTTATTTAATGTAAACAAATCCTCAAGCAAGCCCTGGATTGGAATATAGGATCTTACCACAATAGCCCTCAGGCAACTCTACGAGGAGAGGGAGTTGCTGTGACATCCCGTTCTGTGGAAGGGACGTAAAGAAGATTCCCTCTCAGTGATGCATTCTTCGAAAGGAGTAGGCTACACGCCGGTGCTGAGGGAGTCCCTCCTCAAACCAGGACATCCTCCATAGCATAGAAGAGGTTGGATATAAGGAGCCGGTTGGAACCAGAAATAAGGATTAGTTCACTAGCTAGAGACGAGAGCAGGAGGAGGAGTTAGAGATAGGAAATGATGTAACTTCACGGGGTGCCGGTAGATGGCTACGGCCAGAGGCCGGTTGGGTTTGAGGTGTGTGTCTTCGTACACGTAAGCACCTCGGGTAAATAAACGGGGATCCCGATAGGAATTTCAAATAATAATAATATACTTACAGTATGCCTATTAGCATGCCAATTATTCATCGGCTGAGTACTTTTTTTTTTTTCAAAAAATCCTAAAATATAAATTAGCATTTGTTAAAACGGTTTTAGACAGTCACGAGAAGTTCATTGCAGATTTTTATTTTTCTATGAAAGGGTAATATTTTAGTGGTGATTGTGGCATCCCTGTTTGATATTCAACCTAACAAAGTTGTCGCCATTTTGCTATTCTAGTTATTAGAAAAATGATTCCACGTTGTTTGTTTTACTGCTTCTGCGTAAATTCTGAACTCTTCAGTTTTTTTTGGAACGAAGTTCTTTAACGCGGCTTACGCAGGGTGAATTGGGAGAAAATGTAACGTTCCAAACAAAAATGCGTTCCCAGCGCCCGAACGATGTCGGAGAAAGGCGAGATTAACCGTCTTTAAGAGACCACGCCCATCTTCTCCTTTTCTTTATTTCCTTTTATCTACCATAGGCCGAAGGCGAGCAAGATGTTCCTTCGGCGCGCTTTCCGTCTATTTAAATAATATTCATATTAAATTATATTCTGAATTGAAGATAAGGCGTGAGGAACTTCGTTCCTGCCGGGGGTCGTTTGCTTTTTTTTAAAAATATTTCACTATTAATATAAGCAAAGAAATCATTTCATATCATCATTCAATTATCCATATTTTAAGCTACAAAATAGTATAAAATACATTGTAAAACTAATCTTAGTTTTTTGAAGAAATATGCTAAACCTTCATTTAGGGAGACTTGACCCAGCACAGCAGATAAAGCCAGAAATTTTGGTACTGTAGCCTATTTGATTCGAATGAGTAGAAAAAAGCAAGCAGAAAGAAGAGAAGAAAAGACTCCCAGAAGAAAACTCTCCAAAGTGTGTTCATTCATTTTTAGTGAACATTTCATCCATTAAATTGTTCTACTCCGACAAGTTAGGTCTTGATTATTTGTTTTTTACACTCTATTTTCATTTCCTGGATTGGAATTTATTCATGTAGAATAGAGAGGAAGAGGCGCGAAAGAATTAACGAGTTCCGGGGATTAATATCACAATCCGTTTAAATAAAACCTGCCTGGTCGTAGCTGGTCACGAATATAATTACAATGTAAAATTAATGTTTTTAACACCCACATATGACAAAGACACCTGTTTCACGATAAAATAACTCGATAAAACATCTGGGCGAATTCTCCTTTCGCTTATACCAACAACCCTCTCTATAAAGAAAAAAATAGAGTTTGTAAAATGGAATTGGAATTAGGAAATCAAAATATGAAATAAAAAGTACGTAGCCTATATATAGGCTTATTTATATAATTTTTCCTTTGATGTTTTCCTTTGAAAATAATTTTTTTTAAATTATTCTAATAAAGAGTAATCGGTAAATAAGGTCCTCCAAAAATGTTTGAGTTTTTTTTGGTAAATAAAGTAAAATAATTTTACCACAAAATCCGATTTTACTTTCCCTTACCAATTTATGTTATATTAATACCAGTGGTAAAGCCAGCCTTTGGGATCCCTGACCTCAAGCACAAGAGGTGAGATCTCTACCTCTGTGCTATGTACCGTGGGCGAATAACAATTTGCGGCGTTTTTTAACGTTTTTACATCGTTTTAGTAATCAAAGGACTGAAAAACAATTACAGAATAAACTCAATTATTCTGATTAAATGGGAATGCGAGTCTGAGCAATCAATTATAAATAAATGTTAAAACAAAAAAATAAAAATTAATGATATATAATATTTCAATATAAAAAAGCCAAACTTTTCATTCTAATGTAACTTAATGCTTTATAATATTTTAAACAAATGTAAATATTTTTTTAAAATGAAAACAAGTTCATGCCTTCCCGACTAGAAACTACTTTGGGATCACCCAGTGTCAGCGGCGTAACCAGCCTTTGAGGGCGGGGGGGGCGAAGCTCAACTAGGGCGCCGATTTTCCAGGGGGCTCCGCCCCCTGGACCCCCCTTGCTCGCCTTCGGCGAGCAATTGCCCGCCTTCGGCGGGCAAATTTCTTGCATCCAGTAATTTTCTCAGCGAATTTGTTTACATGTTTTTTAATGACACCTGTATGATTTTGTTTTGATTTTTCTTTGCTTTTACGAAAAATGTCGTTTTCTTCTGTGATTATTTCAAAAACTATTCAGTTTTCGGGAAAATATCAAAGAATAAAAACTTTTTAACATAGAGTATTTTATTTCGACGGGCATGCAAATGAAATTTTATTTAAAAATCTGGTGTGACTGGCGCACAGCACACAACTTTCTCTTACCCTTCGGTAAGAGAAAGTTGCGCACTGTGCTGGTCACACCAGATTTTTTGTGTCGAGATATATTTAGTTTCCGATAGCACCTTAGTTTCAAACTTGCATTTTAAATGTTGACTGCTTCAAATAAACTATGGTTATTTTTCAAAATTTTAATCTCATATTTGGACATTTTATACACAATATAGAATCGTAAATAAATACAAAATTTCATAAGAATTGGAAAAAAAATTTTAAATGCCTAAAAAGTTCTAAAGGGGACCCCCTTTTGAATCGAAATTAACATACAAATCCCTATAGGAAATTAACATTAGGCCTATGCGAAGATAAGGTGGAGAGACAGGCGATAATGTTTGCAAGTGAGAGAGAGACATATATGTTTTCTTTGAAACAATTAAAGACACAAATAAATTTAAAATAAATGGGAATTTAAATAATAATTGATTTTTAATCTAATAAAAAGAAAAAGATTTAAATTCCGTTACCATGGCAACCATTTCTATCTTTCCTATGAAGAACAAGAGTAAAGTGGTCTTCAGAAGATTTCAACGGCAAAATGAGAATATACATTTTAAAGAGCATCTAAAAAATAGTTCATTTATGAATTTTAAAAAAAATCCTTGGAGGGAATTTTGAGAAAATCGAAAAAAACTGAAAAAGTACATCAGTAAAGTACTAGTACTTTTTGGCCGATTTTGTTCAAAAGCTTATTTTGAGCGTGTGGGAAGGTACCTAAGTTAAATATAAAATTTCAATCCGGTAGCTCAATTCCTTCATGCTAAAAATCTGTCCACACATACAGACACACGCACACACACACATACATACACACACACACACACACAGACCAATTTGCGGGACCCACTTTTTTGGACTCAGGGGACCTCAAAACATGTATATCCATCAAAATCTCGACATCGAATTTTTGACATGATCGCAATACTTTCTCTCCTATATATTTCATATATAGGGTACGAGAAAGTAAAAATTGCTAGACATTCGTTCATTCATTCACTAAATCTCGGGCGGGAATGGGCGGATTTGAAAAAATTCCGGGCGGGCTCGGGCGGGCCTGAAGAATGGTAAAAGCCCTTTCATTTTGAGAAAATCGAAAAAAACTGAAAAACTACATCAGTACAATACCAGTACTTTTTGGCCGATTTTGATTAAAAGCTTATTTTCACGGTCCCGGGGGGTGTTTAACTTAAATATAACATTTCAGTCTCATTGCTCAATTCCTTCATGCTTAAAAAAGTTTTGAATTCCAAAAAATTAAATATTAAGGCTTATACGAATCCTGAGTAAATCTCCACAGCCATAAAACATCAAATTAAGGCTTATATATTGCAAAATAAAAAAAATTTTAATTATAAAGCCTCTATATACGTTATTTATTATTTTTAGAATTAAATTCATTTAAAATAGTAGAATTCAAGTTGTAATATAATTTTAAAAGAAAACAATCAATTTTTTAAGACAATCGATGAAAAGAATATGATAAAATCATATTCGCTGGGCTATATTTTAGAGGCCGTAGGGCGCCTATGCCGGTTTCGGGGGGCGCCAAGGGCTCGATGCGCCTGGGGCGGGGGGGCTCGAGCCCCCCCTGGTTACGCCACTGCCCAGTGTATACATCTGGACAAGGGCGGATCCAGAGGAGTTTCTCGGGGGTAATCTGGTGGGACTGGTCGCACAACACATAATTTTTTCTTAATTTCGTTAATTTAAAGGCGCATTCTGTACTTGTTTTCCAGACTATAATTACAAATCAAATTTTTAAGTATTCATTTTTAAAATTTTACATTAAAAATAAATTTTTTTTTTCAAAAAAAAAAAGTATTTTTTTGAAATCTCTGGTGAGGGGGGGGGATAAAGGGGAAGTAATTCCCCCCCCCTTGTATCCGCCCTTGCATCTGGACCTCATTGGGGCCCAAGGAGGCATGCCCAATAGGAAAATCCCTATAAGGGCCCAATTAGAACCCAATCGGGAAATTCCCAGGAAAAATAAAATATCTTATAGTATTGGGTTCTGTGTGGGACCTAAATGGGAAATAATTGTCCAATCAGGGCCAGACAGGACTTTGCGGGACGTCCCTCTAGGGCAGCCCAATGAGGACCCAATAGGTCTTACATTAAAATTTCTAGTCGGGTTAGGGCAGTGTTTTTCAACATTTTATTTGTCGTAGACCTACCGTATCTAAGTCCTTTTAATATCTCTCCCCCTCCCATCCCATAAAACAAAATAAATGAAAATACTGTATATATATTAGAGAGATATATATATATACAATTTTCAAAAGACATTTTAATTTTTTCATTAATATAATTTAAAAAATTTTTTTTTTTTTTTTAATTTTTTTTTAAAACTAAAATGTGAAACATTTTCAAAATTCGGTAATTTTATTTTATTTTTCTTAAGGGCCTCTCAAGGCTAGTTACGCCGCTGTGTTGCCTTTCTTAAGAGAGAGTTTTTTTTTATAGATTTATTCCGAACAAAAATAAATAAGTACTTCCCTATTTAATAAATTTATTATTATGTTTTTTTCACCTCTGCCATTGATTGACATTTCCTTTTACATATAGTCAAATCTCCATTTCTATTGTGCTGACGTTTCTACTTCTTCAATTTATCTATTTTTATTCCTATAATAGATTTTTTTTTCTCTTCAAATAATGACTTATAAAAAATATGGTGTGAATAAGAACACCAAGGTTGCCAATTTGTTTATTACATTGATTATTTTATTGAAATGATAATAGATTTCTATTAAATCTAAAAAATGAATGCTAGAACATTCACCTCTTGGGCTAGGGATCAAGGGTTCGCTTCCCTTTTTAAGTGATCAATTATTCTAAATTGAATACCAAAAATTTTGAAAAATTGCAACCGGGTGTTGAAAAAATAAAAATTATTAAATACAATATGGCATCTGTAATTCATTCATTAACGAATAATTTTGAAAAATTGTTTATTTTATGAAATGAAAATACTTTGTCTATAAATTTAATTAACTTCAATATTAGAACAAAGTTGGAAACAAAAAAAAATATATAGAGAATTTTCATTTGTAGATGATTGATTTTTTTAGGGTTTCGACACTCATTAAAGTGGCTTAGGTCCTTTTGACCTCCTCCCGGATGGGAGGTGGGGGGTAGCCAGAGGCTTAAGAGCTTAAGAGAAAAATTTTCTTTTTTTTTTCCAATATTTAATGAAAAACTTCCTATAATATTGATTTTTATTAAATTTTTAGCAAACAAATAAGCGTAAAGTTTGTTACTAACACTTTATTTTTAATCAATCTGTTATTAGACTACATATGTACTACTTTGTACTGTACATATGTATATGAAACTTGTTAATTATTTCTAGGTATTTAAAATCAATACCCTGAGTTAATGGAATCAGCTGATAACTAAAAGTTTAAAACAATTTTTTTTCCTAAATTGCTCCTCTTATTTATTTTTCTTTTATCATTCCTTTTTATTTTTTTTTTAACACTCACATTTTATTCCCATTCACTCTCACTTTCACACACACATAACATTACACAGTTTTTTCGGCAACTTAGGCCATTTAAGACTTTATACGATACGCGTTATTTGTAAATATATCTATTGGGGGTCCAGGCATTCTTATTTAAGCTATTTGGCAGTGGCGTATTCAGGGGGGGGGGGGCCAGGGGGGCCGGGTCCCCCCAAAGCCTTCTCCAAAACAAAAAAAAATACCTATTGTTTTTCTTAATGATTTTAATTTTTTAAATAATTATTTTATTAACTCTCATAAATTCTAAAATCTAACAAAAAACTTATAAATAATTGAAAAAATCTCTAATATTTACGAATTTTGTATTAAAATTATTTTTTATTTCAAGAAAAAATTTTTTTTTATTTGTTTTTTATTTATAATTATTATATTATCTAAAAAAAATTTCTCCACTTTAAGTTTCTTGGAGAAGGGGGGGGGGGGGTTCATAAAACTTTTGGGCCCCCCCCCCAAGCAGAAATCCTGGCTACGCTACTGCTATTTGGTATGCAAATGGCTTAAATAAAATCATCGGACTGTCTGGGATCCGAACCCCCGACCCTTGGTATTCAAGGCAGGCGCGCTACCAACTACGCCAAGCACGAGGGCCCTAAATAGAACTAAAAAGAGAAATCATTTAATTTAATTGTTCTTGTTAAAATTGTTGAATATTTATGACTTGAAATAAAAGCGTGGGGCGCTTCGAGGGGATTCCGAGGCTATAAACAATTCCTTAAGCTATCAATGAGCGCCCCACGCTTTTATTTTAAGTCATAAATATTCAACAATAAAAGTGTAAAATGGCTGTTATTTATTAATCTTAAGGAAAGGTAGATTTGCAGCCAGGAGAATAAAAAACTATTTTACTTTCTTTTGGTCGACGTTTCGGACGCCAATCGCGTCCTTCGGAACCAAAGATTGTTAAAAAGCACACATGGATTTTGTTGTGGCATGTATAAAATATTTGAACAATATTGACAAAAATGGAAAAAAAACGCACTTCTCTTACACAAAAGGATGCCTTTGTCAATATTGTTCAAATATTTAATACCATCAAGGGAAAAGATATTGTATGGCGGCTACCTGCCATACGGCTCAAATGCCAGGTAGCCGCCATATTGTCCAATATCTTTTCTCTTGATGGTACATGCCACAAATAAATCCATGTGTGCTTTTTAACAATCTTTGGTCCCGAAGAAGGACGCGATTGGCGTCCGAAACGTCGACCAAAAGAAAATAAAATAGTTTTTTTATTCTCCTGGCTGCAAATCTACCTTCCTTAAGATTAATATTCAACAATTTTAACAAGAACAATTAAATTAAATTATTTCTCTCATTTTAGTTCAATTTAAATAAAATCCTTTTTTTTGGTAAAGTTTTTTTATTATATTTTTATTTTACAATTTTTAGTCTTTTCTATTATAAATACAGTATTAAAAATTCTATTCTTTGCTCAGGGGCCTATCCATATCGGTGGGTACGTGGATGGCAACCACGAGCTACCCGAGCTGGGACTGGCAGACCTTCTATTCTTTACATGTCAGTCCCATACTTATATATTTTCAACAGGCATCAGACCGTGCGACGGGCCGGCCTGTTTCTTCCGGTCGCAAAAAAACATTCCCTCGACCCCTTTACCGCCGACCCCGCACCGCGGGAAAAATAACGGCAAAGAAAGAAGAAGGAAATTAAAAATTCTCTTTTATTCTATTCATTGTTGATGGTTTGATTTTTGAATATTAATTAATAAAAAATATATTAAATTTCTTCCCTCTTTTTCCTAAATTTTATATACATGTATGTCACCAATCCAGAATCGTTAAAGGAAAGGAGGGGGGGGGGGCATAAATAAAGCTGACTGAAATGAAATTTTTAGCATTGTATTTATAATTAATATTTTCTATCTCTTCAAACGTTAATAAACGTAAACAAAATTTTGAAAAGTTTTGCTATTGGCTTTTGTTTAACAACAAATCTAATTATATGAGTTTGAGTTTACAATTTCTAACCATATTCTATAAATGAATGGCTTTGATTCAAGTCCCTCAATTCATAAACAACAAATAAATATCCCTCCCATTCTGGCACTTGAGAAATTACCTTCGTCGAGAGCTCGTGGTTCAATTGCTAGTTCCATTTGTTCGGGATCATCAGGTACTCGATGAGCGCGTATCGCATATTCTCCACCAGGCAACTCCACAGCCAATGAACGTGTTTCTAAAATTTGTCCGAAAAGTTGTCCGATCGAATCACCCTTGATCGCACGCGATGTGCTACTCTCCTTGTTTGACGTGCGATCCAAAGAAACAATATCCATCAATTGATAATGCTTCTCATCACGAATGGATCTTAACGTCGTGATGAGTGACTTCTCTAAACATCTCAGATCAAAGGACTTTCGCCAGCAAGTCTTTAAAATATCCGTAAACGAAGAAGAAGATCCAACGGGCGGTGGGCCGTCTTTAGCTGCCACTAGTTGCACCAGCAGCAGCACAAGCAAAGATCCCAACATGTTTATTCCTTAAATTTAATTAAACTAATAAATAAATTGTCTGTGAACACTTTGGGTGAATTTAATTGAAATGATCCTCGCCACGAAGAGCTTTGCTTTTTATCCCATGTCACACCCTCTGCACACGGATGTATGTCTGTGGAGTATTCGGTGTACGGCTAAATGGACCCCTTCCCCTTCTGGGCCTTCGCACACACACGCTACGAAAACACGCTACGATGGTTAATTAACGAGCACGATACGGCTCCTGCCCTTAGATCGCCAAGTTAAAATCCTCAAAAATCGGAAGCAGAGCGAAAGTGATACAAGATGCCAAATAAATTTCTTTTAATTTTTTTTTTTTTTTTAAATAAATAAACGGGAATGTGACTCTAACTATATTCAACTTCAAAAATTAAGATGAATCTTCTTACCTGCCACTTACAAGAATTTTTGTTTAAAATTTTTTTTTTAAATGGCTAATTTAGAGATTTGTAGCTGTAGATATGGTAATGAGGCAGCCATGGCGGTTTCAACCAACAAAACAACGATTCTCATTCGAAACATTTCGGCGAAATTTTATTCTGCCATCTTCAGTCTTTTAAGGAATTTTCATGTTTATAGTGAATATAAACATTTTTTTTTTTTTTAACACATATTTTTTCTCATTCACACTCACACTCACACACACATTCATACAGTCTTTTTCGGCAACTCAGGCCATATAAGACTTTGACGATAACCGTTGCATTGAATATATCTAATGGGGGTTCACTGAACCCGGTTCAGGCATTTCTTTTTAAGCCATTTGGTAATTATGTATATTTGTTAGTGGACCAAACGTCCCATGGATACCGGTAATCGAACCGAGGATCTCTAGCCGGGACATTGGTCATATTAAAAACTTTCTAAAGTTTCTAAACTAAATGATCTATAAATAAACAAAAGTATTTATCTATTAAATTGTCCCTCACAAATGCATTTTTGTAAAAATTTTCTTTTAACGGGGAAATTCCCCCCCCCCCCACAAATGAACAAAACTAACTGCGGATGCATAATATTTAGAATGCCGAAAAGAAATTTGTTAATTTTTTTTTTTTAAATTACATTACCTCCTCGTGCCTGGAGTTCCGGGTCACTTCCAGTCCCAAGGGTCAAAAATTTATTTCAATTTATCACGAATATAAATAGGGATGGAGATCTAAATGGCCTTAGATGCCTAAAGATCTTAAACATTTCTTAATTTTAAACATAAATAGAATATGTATATTCTATATACTGTATACAGTAGATTGATTTGAGAATAATTCTCTTACGGACTAAATTATTTATATCTCTCTTCCGCCTAAGTGTCAGAACTGACACGTTGCGGTTACTCTTTTTCATGTGAATAACACTGAGGTGGATTCCCGTTTCCTTCCTCAGGAGAAGGCATCTCAAATAGAGCTAGATAATTTTTTGCAAGGAGGTAGGTAGGTTTGAACTCGAGATGTTCAACTCACGATTATAAGCTTAACTACTTTATCCCCTGGGCTAATCACCTCCTCATTTATTCTATAGCCTACCAATTTTTACTTTCTCTTACCTATGTATATATGTAATATATATATAGAGAGAAAGTATTGGATTCATGTCAAAAATTCGATGTCGAGATTTTGATGGATCTTCACGTTTTGAGGTCCCCTGAATCCAAAAAAGTGGTTTTCGCGACATGGTCTGTCTGTGTGTGGGTGGGTGGGTGGGTGGGTGTGTGTGTGTGTGTGTTCAATTTTAAGCATGAAGGAATTGAGCTACGAGGTTGAAATTTTATATTTAAGTTAAACACCCCCCGGGACCGGAAAAATAAGCTTTTAATCAAAATCGACCAAAGAATACTAGTACTTTATTGATGTACTTTTTCAGTTTTTTTCGATTTTCTCAAAATTTGCTCCAACGATTTTTTTTTAAATTCAAAAATCAATTATTTTTTAGATGCTCTTTAAATTGTATATTCTCATTTTGTGATTGAAATCTTCTGAAGACCACTTTACTCTTGTGCTTCATAGGAAAGATAGGAGAAATGGTTGCCATGGTAACAACATATAAATATTTTGCCATACTTATAAATTTTACATCTTGAAAATCAAATGTACCCTACTGTCGGAAACTAAATACATGTCGACACAAAAAATCTGGTGAGACAAGCACAGTACACAACTTTCGATTACCGAAGGTAAGAGAAAGTTGTGTGCTGTGCGCCAGTCACACCAGATTTTTTTTTTTATTTCTTCCTCTAGGTGCTTGAGACCATACGGATTTAACGTTTATATTTTTTCATTGCACCGATTATTATTATGATATAATTTTTATTGAACGGAATTGAATTCTAAACTTTGAAAATGCCAACACCTGTAACCTTGTTTAATATTTAATATTTATTGAACATAATAAATATGAAACCACGATGCAAGTGAAACTTTTTTTTCGGATCTTAGGCGTTTAACTAAAAATTATTCAATTAAGGGTATTGAAATCTCGTTTTTAATCTTAAATAATAATTGGAAAATGAAAATTGTTAATGGAAAATCAATTGACGCATGTTAAAAACTGAGAACAATATTTATTTAGTAGTAATTGAAAATTTGAATCATTTTAAATTATTTTAAAATTATATTTTTTCAATTTAAAATAAATCTCACAATTATTTTTTATAATTCGTCATATATATTAAATTTCAACTTTCCTATTTTTGTCGTCACGGCTTGTGACGTCATGGGTTGTAGCGTCACAGCCTTTGACGTCACGGGTTGTAACGCGACATGCTGATAGCAGTGGCGGCTCGTGACCGAGACAACTGGGTAGGCGACATAAATATATATATATATACATATTACTTACGAAAAATAGAAAAAAGGCGTATTTATTTATTTTTGTAAATTAAATCTATTCGCCTATCTTTTAATTTTGAAAATAATTCAATAATTTGATCTGTGAAGTTATCTTGTTTCGAAATTTGAACTAATAAATCTTCATGAGAAATTGCGCTCTACGGTAACACTTGTCATCGGCTTGGCATAGGCTGCTTAGTTCATCGCCTAACCGTTCGACTTATAGCGCTAGCTATCACTGCTGTGCGCATGCGCGACTGTCTAGAAATGTGGGCAGCGGAGTGTGGAGTGCAGGCAGTAAATAGGCTAAGAAAAATATCGCCTTTACTTTATAAATACGAGGTTCTGAAGTGTTTCAAATTTTTTTTTTTTTTACAAAATCATATAAATTAATAAATATAGTAATTATTTTATGAAACTAAATATTTTTAAACTTAATAAATATAATAAAATTGATAAATATTTTTTATCTGTATATTTATAAGGTAGGCGTCGCCTACCTTGCCTACCCTAGCGAGCCGCCACTGGCTGATAGAAGAGCGGCCATCAAATAAAAGTTCCACTTTAATAATAGAATTTGAGAGAATCTCTCAAAAAGAAAAATCTGGTGTGACTGGCGCACAGCACACAACTTTCTCTTACCTTCGGTAATCGAAAGTTGTGTTCTGTGCTTGTCACACCAGATTTTTTGTGTCGACATATATTTAGTTCCCGACAGTACGGAACATATGAATTCAGATGTAAAATTTATATGTATGGGAAAATATTTATATTTTGTTACCATGGCAACCATTTCTCCTATCTTCCCTATGAAATACAAGAGTAAAGTGGTCTTCAGAAGATTTCAATTGCAAAATGAGAATATACATTTGAAAGAGCATCTAAAAAATAATTGATTTTTGAATTTTAAAAAAAATCGTTGGAGCAAATTTTGAGAAAATCGAAAAAAACTGAAAAAGTACATCAGTAAAGTACTAGCACTCTTTGGCCGATTTTGATTAAAAGCTTATTTTTCCGGTCCCGGGGGGTGTTTAACTTAAATATAAAATTTCAACCTCGTAGCTCAATTCCTTCATCCTTAAAATTGAACACACACCCACCCACCCACCCACCCACCCACAGACAGACCATGTCGCGAAAACCACTTTTTTGGATTCAGGGGACCTCAAAACGTGAAGATCCATCAAAATCTCGACATCGAATTTTTGACATGAATCCAATACTTTCTCTCTATATATATATTACATATATACATAGGTAAGAGAAAGTAAAAATAATTTGTTTCAATGGGCCTTTATTCTTTTTGCTAGAATCCATAAAGAGAACAAATTAAATGTTTATTTTTTCAATTGTCAGGAATTTTAGAATAAACGTTTATTTGTAATGGAAATTTATATAGAAATTGTATTATACTGCATTTATAAATACTATTAAAAAGCAGGCTTAAAAATTAACAAAAAAACACTTTTCAATAGAATTTATTTAACGAATAACTTCAGCCTCTAAAATTATATTAGTAATTTGAATACTGTATTTATCATACCAAGTTTTTTTTCTTAAAAAATGAGTAGAAATCAATTAATTTGTTCTCCAGTGTTGATACAAAGAGGGGAATTCCTTCCGATTTGCTCGAGTGAACTCCCTCTTGCTCTTGACTTGGTTTCTCTCCACTTGGAATTGCTATCTCTCTCTCGATTCAAAATTGTTCTGGGTGTCACCGTCAGGCTTAGGCTACCTATCCTGATTCTCCAATTTCTTCGATTTGGACTGATGATTGCTTTATGAATACTTTTGATTTTTTAACTTTCTCTTGCCTATATATGTTAATATATATAGAGAAAGGATTGGTTTCATGTCAAAAATTCGATGTTGATTTTGATGGATATACACGTTTTGATGTCACTGTATTCAAAAAAGTGGTTTTCACTACATGGTCTGTCTGTCTAATTTGCTCGAACGATTTTTAGTAAAATTCAAAAATCAATTATTTTTTAGATGCTCTTTAAAATGTAGGCCTATATTCTCATTATGCCAGTGAAATCTACTGAAGAACACTTTACTTCCCAAAATTTTTTATGGATTACGTTTCGGAAACTTTAATTCAATCAAAAGCTAAGTCCCTATGCAATCCCTAATAAAATATAATAATCAATTTTATAGAAGAAGTTCACTTACAAAGCCGGTGATTATTTCAAAAACTATTGTGTTTTCATGTCAAAGAATAAAAACATTTTAAAATATTAATTTAACATAATATTACAAAAATCACAAATTACAACAAAAAAAAATTATTTAAGTACTACTTCCGGTTGACGTATTTACTCCAAAAGTTGATACAGATCTACAATTTCAGTTTAAGCAGTACAGTTATATACCAAATTTCATCGATCTTGCTGCTTGTGTTTTTAAGTAATCGTGTTCAGACCCACACACACACAGATATAATTGCAAAAATGTTTTTTTTTTGGACTCAGGGAGGTCTAATACGTCGTTCTCGAGGTCGAAACTTTTTTACGATTACAATAATTTCTCTTTAAATACTTTCGAAAAAGTGAATTCTCAAATGTGTCGAGGAAATGCAGCGTAAAGTTACGCTTTGAGGAGTAGGAATCGATCTTGCTACCTGGCCAATTCAAAAATATATAATTTATAAAGAGATATTGCCTTTTTAATGTAGATTTTTTTTTTTTTTTTTTTTAACATTCACACTTTTTTCTCATTCACACTCACACTCACACACACATTCACACAGTCTTTTCGGCAACTCAGGCCATTTAAGACTTTAGACGATAACCATTATTGATAAATATACATATAGGGGTCCAGGCATTCTTATTTAAGCCATTTGGTATCCAATTGGCTTAAATAAAATCATCGGACTGCCTGGGGTCCGAACCCGCGACGTTTGGTATACGAGGTTTGCACGCTAACCTCTACGCCATGCCCCGAGGGCTTTTTAATGTAGATCAATCAAAAGAAGGGACTCGCTGGTGTAGCGGACGAGAGTGTCGGCTTCTACAAAGAAGATCCCTGTTCAAACCCTGGGCGTGGGGGATTTTTTCATTAAATAAAAATATTTATTTAATGTAAACAAATCCTCAAGCAGGCACTGGATTGGAATATTGGATCTCACCACAATAGACCCCAGACAACTCTACGAGTAGAGGGAGTTGCTGAGACATCCCGCCCTGTGGAAAGGACGTAAAGAAGGTTCCCTCTCAGTGATGCATTCCTCGAAAGGAGTAGGCTACACGCCGGTGCTGAGGGAGTCCCTCCTCAACTAGGACATCCTCCCTAGCTTAGAAGAGGTTGGGTAAAAGGAGCCGGGTGGAACCAGAAATAAGGATTAGTTCACTAGATAGAAACAAACGAAGGATGAGTTATAGAGACAGGAAATAACGTAACTTCACGGGGTGCCGGTAGATGGCTACGGCCAGAGGCCGGTTGGGTTTGAGGTGTGTGTCTCCGTGCACGAAAGCACCTCGGGTAAATAAACGGGGATCCCGATAGGAATTTCAAATAATTAAAAATCAGTCAAAAGGAAAACAATTTGATATAGATATCATAATTTGAAAAAATAATCTTGAACTTTTTTCCGCTGTTTCCAAATGATAAACATTTGTATTGTCTGAGCAATTAGATTTCATTCAGCGAGAGATAGATTTTCTACTCTGATAAACATTCAATGTAAACACAAACAGTTCATAATTATATGATACTTATGATTTGAAAATTAGTTTCTCACTTAATTATAAAAAATTATTCTATTAGGAAGAATCATGATGATTTCAAAACTTTATCTATTTAGGACTATGCTTAGTATAAAATTATGTATATTTACATTTGAAATGCCAAATAAAATTTTATAAAGAAATTAAATTTTTCCTTGTGCCCAATGGAGAGGGAGGGTCATTTAAACATCCCCTTACCATCCTTGCGTGCATGTGGCATGCAATATGTGTGGAATCTTAGAAAGCCTAGGCTCTCATTTTGGATAGAACATTCACAAGAAAATTACACACGCTACACAGACTCTCGAGCATCAAAAAAATGACAATTTTGTGCTTCAATTTCATATAGTCTAATAGAGATGAAGATGGATGGATCTAATAAATTTCGTCCGAAACATCTCCTTCGGCTTTGGCATCCAAATGACTTATGATTACAGTTTTAACATTAAATTTTCATTAAATGCTTCTGAGTTGTGTTATTAGTAGGCCGATGAGATGACTATCGGATATCATGGCGATTGATGAATTTATATATGACAACTCTATCTGCAACTCAATGGTGTACACCTTGAGATTGCCAATAATGTAAGATCTGATGTTTTTATAATTTAAGAAATATTTTATGTTGTTGTATTACAATTATTATTTATGCTTATTTCAGCTCTAAGGAACTGATGATGGATTTATCTAATTAAACCCGAAACGTCTTCTTAGTGGAGATTTTTATTCGATAGAGGCTCCTTTTTTGGCTGACATCCTCTCTCCCTTCATCATTTTTTTTTAGCAAAATATAAATATTTTCCCGTGTTTATAAATTTTACTTTTTTACTTTCTCGTATAGAATATAAAGAGAAAGTATTGTAATCGTCAAAAAATTCGACTTCGAGATTTTGATGATTCTCAACTTTTTAGACCTCCCTGAGTCCAAAAAAACATTTTGGGCATTATGTCTTTGCGTGTCTCCTGCTGTCTGCTGTGTGTGTGTGTATGTGAACACGATTTCTAAAAAACCAAAGCAACCAGATCGATGAAATTTGGTATATAGGGTCTTCGCCTTACACTAAAATTGTAGATTTCTATTAACTTTTGGAGTATATACGTCACTTGGAAGTTGTACTTTACCTAAAAAGTTTTTCCAAAAATTTTGAAATTTGACAATAAGTGAAGTGGCTGTTGTATATCAACAATAGAAGAGGGAGCGGGCAGCCAGGAAGTAAGCCTCTACGAAATGTAACTCAAGAGTAGTGGAGACAGTTTCGGCTATAATTAAATATCGCCATCCTCAGTCCATTTTCGAGCTGTAAGCATTGTACAATTTTTGTAATATTAAAATTATTATATTCTTGTATATATGAATGTTTATAATTTTAATATTACAAAAATTGTACAATGCTTACAGCTCGAAAATGGACTGAGGATGGCGATATTTAATTATAGCCGAAACTGTCTCCACTACTCTTGAGTTTCATTTCGTAGAGGCTTACTTCCTGGCTGCCCGCTCCCTCTTCTATTGTTAATTTTGAAATTTTCAATTTCTTTGTTATAATATGATAAAGTACTCTATTTTATAAAGTTTTTATTCATTGACATTTTTTTGAAAACTGATATTGATATTTTTCAAAATTAACGAAAAATATTGTTTTCTTCTTTGATTATTTCAAAAACTATTCAGTTTTCGAAAAAATGTGAAAAAATAAAAACTTTTTAAAATAGAGTAGCCCGGGAGCCGTGGCTCAGAGAGAAGACACTAGCTTCTCGCGCCGGAGTCCCGGGTTCGAGAAAAATTTATTTCATTTGATTTGACTACAAATCATTTGAAATAAATAGGGATGGGATCTAAATGGCCTTAGTTGTCGAAAAAGAACTTAAAAAAAAAAAAAAAAAAAAAAAAAATAGAGTAATTTATCATAATATAACAAAAAAATTGAAATTCTTACTTAAACCATTTGGTATCGAAATGGCTTAAATAAAATCATCGGACTGCCTGGGATTCAAACCCGCGACTCTTGGTATAGAAGGTCCCTTCACCAAGCCCGAAGGCTAAATTTTACTTCTTGTACTCCTACTTCTTGACTTTTTTTTCTGTCCCTTTGCTTTCCGTCTCTCTATCTATCTATCTATCTTGTATAGGTAGGATTTAATTTACGTTATAAGGGTAATTTTTTAAATCAAGATCTCATTTATTGTTAACACTTATTTGAAATGCCACCAGGAATTTCCTTAGCATTTCTCTCGATATCTTTTTGACAGTCTTCCAACCCCCTCCCCCTCCCTCTCTTTGATACGAGCTGATTTGCTTCTTCTTTGTGGCATTTTATTATATTAGTAGTTAATTTAAAATTAAAAGTTTTTACAAAGGGAAATCTGGATAATAAGAATCTGGGCAAATTTCGTTCTATTTTTTTATCCCCTTGTTTTGTCAAATAGGTCTTAGAATAATTTCATTCCAAATTCTTTTTTCTTTCTTCTTCCACTTTTCTAAAGAGAAGAAAGGAGGGAAAATACTAATGAGAAATTTCTTTTTACGAAATAAAATCTTTTTCAAATCTTTGACTTTTGATTGCTACCAAAAGAAACCTGAATATCTCAAAATTAATTAATTAAAATTTAAAAGAAAAAACTTTTTCAAACGAAAAAGTTAAGGATTCCCAGAGACTAAATGCTCTTTTATTTCGACTCAGGGCTGTCCAGAATTCTATTTAATCCTTTCTGTATATTCGCATTTAAAAAACTTAGTCTGGCAATTTCACCCTTTTGGCTATATAAATTATGGTTTTTAAACTTCAAACATGTATAACAAAACAAATATTATATAGCAATAACAAAATATAGCCAACAGCTACTACAATAAAATTCTCTTTATTAAATATTTAAATGTGAAAAGATGTAATTTAAATTGTCAAGAGAGTTGGTTAGCATTTTTCTAGAAAATAAATCGTGAGTTTAATCTAATTGAAATTCTCCAAATCAAATGAAAATGAAGATAAAAAATAAGAAAAATAAAAGAGGAGAGACAAGGAGCGAGAAAATGCAAAAGAACAAGTCGAGATGAGGCTTGCCATCAATTAAAATCAAGCTTTTTCAACTTTTCTTTCCAACATTAATTCCAAGCTCTTTTTTTTTAATCAAAAATTAATTTGAATACATGGAGAAGCTGAGCTTGCAAAAAAAAAAAAACAATCCAGGATGGAGTTTATTAAATTCTATAAAACAGTCAAATTAATTCTCTCTTTTTTAAGTGGTTAATTATTCATTAACGTAAAAAGGTAAAATCTCAAAATGGATTTTATGTTAGTTTCAGAAGAAACGACTCATGTGAACATTTTTTTCTCTTCAAAAAACGTCATCATAATATTTTCAAATAATATTTTTATTCAGATATTTTTTTATTTAAGGTCTTTACTCCTTTGAACAATGTACGACGTTTCGGCCACAACTGCAGACCTTCATCAGTCACGATTCCTTACTCAAAAATTTGTCATAAATACACGTTTTGAGGTCCCCTGAATCCAAAAAATCTGGTGTGACTGGCGCACAGCACACAACTTTCTCTTACCTTCGGTAATCGAAAGTTGTGTACTGTGCTTGTCACACCAGATTTTTTGTGTCGACATGTATTTAGTTCCCTGCAGTAGGGAATATTTGAATTCAGATGTAAAATTTATAAACATGGGAAAATATTTATATTTTGTTACCATGGCAACCATTTCTCCTATCTTTCCTATGAAATACAAGAGTAAAGTGTGCTTCAAACAATTTTGAGGGCAAAACGAGAATATACATTTGAAAGAGCATCTAAAAAATAATTGATTTTTGAATTTTAATCAAAATCGTTAGAGCGAATTTTGAGAAAATCGAAAAAAACTGAAAAAGTACATCAGTAAAGTACTAGTACTCTTTGGCCGATTTTGATTAAAAGCTTATTTTTCCGGTCCCGGGAGGTGTTTAACTTAAATATAAAATTTCAGCCTCATAGCTCAATTCCTTCATGCTTAAAATTGAACACACACACACACACACACACGACACACAGACAGACCATGTCGCGAAAACCACTTTTTTGGATTCAGGGGACCTCAAAACGTGAAGATCCATCAAAATCTCGACATCGAATTTTTGACATGAATCCAATACTTTCTCTCTATATATATATAACATATATAGGGGAGAGGGGGGGGACATTGGGCCACGAGGCACATTGGGACATTCGAATTTTAGCGCTACTAAATGTAAAGTTAGATTGTACTCTTTGACCATTAGGGTGTATTAAGAACCCATTTTATTATAGAAAAATTTTAACAGAGTCAAGCTACGCCATAGCTAGTTACACGTTGCTACATCATATTTGTCCTGCGTTGTAAAAAAATCGGAAATCGTTTGAGGTCGATTATTTTCCATATAAACATTTGAATTAAGAAAGTTGAAATATTAAAGATAAGTGTACTTGTTTATTCTTACTATGTCGGTACATGCAGATGTAATTATTTATTTTAGCTATTTGTATAGCCTCATTTTGTTTATAAACATGATTGAGGTAGATTGGGACATCTAGCGAGAGGCACATGTGGACACTAATAAATAAGAAATTATATATAATATTTAAGATATTATATTGTGGACAGGGCCGCAGACAGACTTGACGGGCCCCGGGGCTACTTACTAATACCCCCCCCTCCAAAAAAAAAAAAAAAAAAAATTTTGTATTTATGTATTTTTTTTTCTCTTTTTTTAAGTGAATCGTTTATTTCCGAAACCACCTAAGCGACAATATTTCAAATCATGTATTTTAAACAATTTTGTTGCTACTGTACAATTACTACAACAGCTAAGAGTGAACAGATAAAACTGCGTTGGCTGTTTTTACTTTCTCTTACCTCTATATATATGTTAATATATAGAGAGAGAAAGTATTGGTTTCATGTCAAAAATTCGATGTCGAGATTTTGATGGATCTTTACGTTTTGAGGTCCCCTGTATCCAAAAAAGTGGTTTTCGCGACATGGTCTGTCTGTCTGTGTGTCTGTCTGTGTGTCTGTGTGTGTGTGTGTGTGTGTGTGTTCAATTTTAAGCATGAAGGAATTGAGCTACGAGGTTGAAATTTTATATTTAAGTTAAACACCCCCCGGGACCGGAAAAATAAGCTTTTAATCAAAATCGGCCAAAGAGTACTAGTACTTTACTGATGTACTTTTTCAGTTTTTTTCGATTTTCTCAAAATTCGCTCTAACGATTTTGATTAAAATTCAAAAATCAATTATTTTTTAGATGCTCTTTCAAATGTATATTCTCGTTTTGCTCTCAAAATTGTTTGAAGCACACTTTACTCTTGTGCTTCATAGAGAAGATAGGAGAAATGGTTGCCATGGTAACAAAATATAAATATTTTCCCATGTTTATAAATTTGACATCTTTAATTCTAATATATTGGCGGAAACTAAATTTTTGTCGACACAAAAAATCTGGTGTGACAAGCACAGAACACAACTTTCGATTACCGAAGGTAAGAGAAAGTTGTGTGCTGTGCGACAGTCACACCAGATTTTTATATATCTACCAGTGGCGTATTCAGGGGGGGGGGCAGGAAGGCCGCCCCCCCCCCCACAAAGCCTTCTCTAAAACAAAAAAATACCTATTGTTTTCCCTAATGATTTTTTACTTTCTCTTACCTATGTATATATGTAATATATATATAGAGAGAAAGTATTGGATTCATGTCAAAAATTCGATGTCGAGATTTTGATGGATCTTCACGTTTTGAGGTCCCCTGAATCCAAAAAACTGGTTTTCGCGACATGGTCTGTCTGTGTGTGTGTGTGTGGGTGTGTGTGTGTGTGTGTGTTCAATTTTAAGCATGAAGGAATTGAGCTACGAGGTTGAAATTTTATATTTAAGTTAAATACCTCCCGGGATCGGAAAAATAAGCTTTTAATCAAAATCGGCCAACGAGTACTAGTACTTTACTGATGTACTTTTTCAGTTTTTTTCGATTTTCTCAAAATTCCCTCTAACGATTTTGATTAAAATTCAAAAATCAATTATTTTTTAGATGCTCTTTCAAATGTATATTCTCGTTTTGCCCTCAAAATTGTTTGAAGCACACTTTACTCTTGTTCTTCATAGGAAAGATAGGAGAAATGGTTGCCATGGTAACAAAATATAAATATTTTCCCATACTTATAAATTTTACATCAGAATTCATATGTTCCGTACTGTCGGGAACTAAATATATGTCGACACAAAAAATCTGGTGTGACAAGCACAGAACACAATTTTCGATTACCGAAGGTAAGAGAAAGTTGTGTGCTGTGCGCCAGTCACACCAGATTTTTTTTTTAAATAAATATTTTATTAACTCTCATAAATTCTAAAATCTAACAAAAAAACCTTATAAATAATTGAAAAAATCTAATATTTACGAATTTTGTATTAAAATTATTTGTTATTTCAAGAAAAATTTTTTTTTTAAATTTGTTTCTTATTTATAATTATTATATTATCTAAAAAAAATTTCTCCACTTTAAGTTTATTGGAGAAGGGGGGGGGGGGTTCATAAAACTTTTGCCCCCCCCCAGCAGAAATCCTGGCTACGCTACTGATATCTACGGTAACAAAATTGTTTAAAATAATAAAACTGCATTATTATTTACACTTTAGATTAAAATTAGACATACAATGAGAATGAAAAGGGGGGCGATAGGTGTTAGTCAGCCTCCAGAAAGGGGCGATGGGCCAAAAAAGGTTGGGAACCACACTGTGTTAGAATGTGCCACCTTTATTCACCAAATTATTTTTTTAGAACAAAACAAATTGTTTTTGTCCACATCTGCCTCTTCACTGTCCAAATCTACCTCATCCAAGAGGTACATTGGGACAATTTGGATTTTTGGAAAATTGCAAAAATCTAATTCATCTATCGGTGAATAAGCGCTAAGCCTATGGCAATAGATAGTGCATTTATCAGTCTCAACAACATAACATTAAATGCTCAATAATATTGAAAGCCAAACTATACACAGCTAATTTTATTTGTACTGTCCCAATGTCCCGCCCTCTCCCCTACATAGGTAAGAGAAAGTAAAAAGTGGTTTTCGCGACATGGTCTGTCATATCTGTGTGTCTGTGAACTAGGAGGTTGAAATTTTATATTTAAGTTAGGCATCTCCATGGGACGTGACACGAAGCTTTTGAACAAAATCGACCAAAGAGTACCAGTACTTTACTGATGCATTTTTTCAGTTTTTTTCAATTTTCCCAAAATTCGCTCTAACGATTTTGTTTAAAATTCAAAAATCAATTATTTTTTAGATGCTCTTTAAAATGTATAATCTCATTTTGTCATTGAAATCTTCTGAAGACCACTTTACTCTTGTACTCCATAGAAAAGATAGGAGAAATGGTTGCCATGGTATCAAAATATAAATATTTTCACAAATAAATTTTACATCTTGAAAATCGATTGTAGAAATGCCTGAGCCCCAAATAGATATATTAATTACAACGGTTATCGTCTAAAGTCTTAAATGGCCTGAGTTGCCGAAAAGACTGTGTGAATGTGTGTGTGAGTGTGAATGAGAAAAAAAGTGTGAATGTTTAAAATAAAAAAAAAAAAAAAAAAAGAAAATCTGTCGGAAACTAAATGAATGTCGACACAAAAAATCTGGTGTGACAAGCACAGTACACAAGTTTCGATTATCGAAGGTAAGAGAAAGTTCTGTGCTGTGCGCCAATCACACCAGATTTTTCACGTTTCAAACGGGCTTATGAATTAATTTATAATCTTGGTTACATTCAGTCATTATATGTTTTCATATTTCCAAATCCAATTTCCACCCATCCAGCTGGTTGCTCTCTTTCTATAATTTTATAAACAAAAAATAATAAAAATTATCTCTTCAAACAATTAATTTTTCGTTTGGAGAAAGTTAAAAAAAATATAACTTAAATGACTGATTTTCAGAACTAAAACCTTGAAAGAAAGTTATTTGTAATAATAACCTACAATTGCTAGTATAATTATCATATTATATTTATAAATCTCCATGTTTCCGGATAAAAATTGTAAGTACATGTTGTACTCTATTTCAAAGTTGAGATTGAATCAATTTCTCTTGTTTAATATTAATTAATTAATGCACTGCACTTCTCTGGTTGCGTGCATTTTATGAGGGTAGTGGCACACACATCTTGCTTCGTTGCCTATCAACTCTGCCTTCTTCTTCTTCTATACGTTCTGATAACCGAATCCCGAGCATCGAAATTTCATCTTGGCGAAATGGAGAGGGTTTTAGTTGTTTTTTTTTTTTTTTTTTTTAATTAGCTGCGATTACATGCTGGTGAACATGGTCAGTTAATATGAAGGAGTTAGAGCCCTCCTCTTTCGAGCACACGAGCGAATCGAATCCTCCCACCAGCATATGAGTTCATATATAAAACAGTAATGGAAACAGCTGAAGCATACAAAACTCTAAAGTAGACATCGACATACGGATAGTCGAGAGAAGAGGCGGAAGTTTGAAACGTATTGATTAACAGGGCGCGAGGAGCAGAAGCGTTGGAAATTTTTTATCATTTTTTTTTTATCAAATAGGTAAGTTCAGTTATTACCCCCTCCCCAAAAAGTCTCTTTCATCTTTTAGTCTCTGACACGTGAAATGAATTTTATTAAAACCAAAATCTCTCTCTTTTTTTTTTTATTTTAATTAAATCTTTTTTTTTTTCTCTTTAATTCTATTTACATATTGAATTCCGATGACGAATTATATATAGATATATATATTTTTTTTATTTCAATGATATTTGATTAAATTGACGTGTCAATCAATTCATTTTCTAAATTTGAAATAGTTATTAATTATTCTATTTTTAATTGCCGAATGCGTTTTTTTTTTTTTTTTTGTAAAATTTTGTCAAATATTTTCGTTTTATTGAGTTTTTGATTTCAAAAGTTATTAAATTAATAGAAAGGAAGTAATTGATTTGAATTTGTGAAAAAATAGCATAAAAAGCCTTTTTAGAATCATCTGAAATGATTAAAAAAAAAAATTTAATTAAAATTAATAAAAAACACTACGGGTCTTCCTTATATGACGTCACGCGTTAGGGGAGAGGGGTCTGGACAAAACGTTACTTTTTGTGACATGGGAAACCCGGAGGTTTCTCTAAGTAAGTAAGTGTGACATAACAATTCAGTTTTTTTTTTTTTTTTTTTTTTTTTTTTTTATTCAAAATCGTCAAAAAAGGCGTTACGTAATATGTGGACGACCCCTAGGCATTGGCGGATCCAGAGGTGTTTCTCCGAGGGGGGGAGGGGGAGTAATCGGTGTGACTGGTCGCACTGCACACAATTTTTTCTTATTTTCGGTAATTTAAATGCGGATTCTGTACTTGTTTGCCAGAATATAAATACAAATCAAATTTTTAACTATTCATTTTTAAAATTTTACATTAAAAATAAATTCTTTTTTCGAAAAAAATTATTTTTTTTTAAATCTCGGGGGGGGGGGGGATAAAGGGGATAATTACCCCCCCCCTTGTATCCGCCCTTGCCCCTAGGTGATATGTTTCAATACATTTCCTGATGTTGAAATACGTGTCAAGTATTTATAGATACCAATAAATATAATGAAACATGTTTTTGATTAATTTACCAATTTAAATTTAATTTTATAAAAAGTTTTTTCCCTTTCTCTCTTAATTCTATTATCCAAAAGTTTTCGTAAAATTCAAAACCTTGCAGGAACCTAAACTATTTATTTTCTAAAGGGCTTAGGCCTAGTACAATATTTTGCTCATGTTACGAGATTAGCCGATTTAAGCCGGGACTAATTAATGTTAAAAGCCTATCAGAGATTCCTAATGTGATTTATAATCCAGTCCATTTACTCCCCCCATCCCCCTTGACTCTATTTGATTATGCCCTTCCGGAATATGCCAAGTATAATTGCACCTATCACTCATTAGATATAATTTAATTGACACTTGGATATTTGGAATTTATTTGTTAATTATTTATTATTTGAAAACTCTCTATTCGCATTTGATACTTTACAATTTTTACTTTCTCTTACCTTATATTTTTATTTCTCTCCTTGATATAGGGGCCTAAATTTATTAACGAAAATTTAAAATTAATTAAGTCTTAATCAGAGCACTAAGAGGTATATTAAACAACCAAATTTATTATGCTTTGATTAGTTCATTAATTAATAATTAATAAAACTGAAATATATTTTATGGCTCAAACAGGAAAGATGATGCATAGATCATCGCTATGAATATTAGTTAAACGTATTTAGTGCATCTCCCATGGTCGGGGGATAGTAGAGGGGGATGCTCTTCTGGTCGGAACTGATCCCAGCAAACAGACACCTTTTAACTAATACTACCAGAGGGGGGGGGGGGGAAATTCGGATGATCCGAGAAATAATCAATCTCCCCTTCCAATATGAATAAATTTTAAAGAATATATAATCAGGATCCTAAGGAACTTTGCAGCCAGGAGATTAAATAAAAAATTTTTTATTTAATTTTTATTCGCCGACGTTTCGGCCGCCAATCAAGGCAAATTATTGTCAATTATACACGATCATTCATCATCATTGAATCAGAGACCCCGATTAACAAGTAAATGATAATTTTTGTACATAAAAAAATGGTATTGAATATATGATTTGAATAGGCATTGAAATACCTAAGATCATGTATAATTGACAATATTTACCCTGAGGAAGGTCGTAATTGGCGACCGAAAAATTGGCGAATAACAATTAAATAAATTTATTTATTTAATCTCCTGGCTGCAAAGGTCCTTCGGATTCACAGCCATAAAACATTAAGTTCATTTAAAGGATATAAAATATTTTATACAATTTCTAATAGTAGGCTACCCCATCCTCTCCGCCCCCATGGCCGAGAGGTTAAAGATTTTAACAAATGTCAATATTGAAAATCTAAAAGCCAAGGGGAGTGGATCCAGACCCCAGACAGTCCGATGAATTAATTTAATATACCTGATGAAATCATAATGTTAATTGTTTGCCCTTCCAAAAGAAATAGATTAATAAATTTATTATAATACAAGGAGGCAAGAAGATAACCAATTATAATAGTAATTATTAATAGAATAAACAATGTGTGATCATGAAAAAATATTAATTGTTCCATTAAAGGAGAGGCTCTATCTTGAAATCTTAAATTTGATCATGTAGAAATTTTTAAGGGAGAATACACAATGCTCTCTTGTCATCGTTATTATTATATGAGTGTTGGATTTAACCGAAAAGATTATTAAAGAAGCCTCTTAAAGAAAGCGCGATGGGATTCGTTCATTTGGCATCAGAATCCTTAGATAACCTTGTTTTGTTTCTTGCTCTGATGTCGGAATTTTTTTTTTTCAACTCTCAAGTCTCTATTGTTTTTGTTCTATTAATGAGATGATTTGCTGATAATTATAGACTCCATTAAACGTAGAAAATATTCACTACAATTAATTGAATCAGGACATCCTCTTTGAGAGATTTTAGGTTAATGGAAATGGACCTCTTTCATCTATTGGTAGTTACCGGAATGGAAATAGAAAACAAAATATTTATTTATTTTTTTAATCTTTAATTTACTTAAAATCGAGTCAAAAAATTATATTGTAATTAAGCAAAAATGCTAATAAATACGCATGGATTGACTTCTTTTGGTTTAATTAAAATTATTGTGTTCAAAGACCTACGAGAGTGGAAAGATCCACTTAAAAAGATTGTTTCTGATTTTGACAGAAACCGTCATATACAATATTTTAATTTTAATATAATTATGAAATTTAATGTTTTGGCCATTTACTTTATTAACGTCATTAAGTGTTGACATATTCGTGACCTATAGCTCAGAGGAGGACATTGGCTTCTCTTCCTGTCCATATTTAAATTGATGGCTACCAATCATTTGAAATAAATGGGACATAAATGGCCTTAGATGCCGAAAAAGTCTAAAATAAAATATATAGGGTAAGATAAAGTAAAAATCTGGTGTGACTGGCGCACAGAACACAACTTTCTCTTACCTTCGGTAATTGAAAGTTGTGTTCTGTGCTTGTCACACCAGATTTTTCGTGTCGACATATATTTAGTTTCCGCCAATATATTAGAATTCAAGATGTAAAATTTATAAACAGAAAAATATTTATATTTTGTTACCATGGCAATCATTTCTCCTATTCTTCCTATGAAGTACAAGAGTAAAGTGTGCTTCAAACAATTTTGAGAGCAAAATGAGAATATACATTTGAAAGAGCATCTAAAAAATAATTGATTTTTGAATTTTAATCAAAATCGTTTGAGCGAATTTTGAGAATATCGAAAAAAACTGAAAAAGTACATCAGTAAAGTACTAGTACTCTTTGGCCAATTTTGATTAACAGCTTATTTTCACGCCCTAGGCGGGTGACTAACTTAAATATAAAATTTCAACCTCATAGCTCAATTCCTTCATGCTTAAAATTGAACACACACAGACACACAGACAGACCATGTCGCGAAAACCACTTTTTTGGATTCAGGGGACCTCAAAACGTGAAGATCCATCAAAATCTCGACATCGAATATTTGACATGAATCCAATACTTTCTCTCTATATATATATTACATATATACATAGGTAAGAGAAAGTAAAAAGTGCAGACATTCACTTGACAACTAGTTTTATATAAGTATATAAATAAATAATTGTTGTAATTGACCGAAACGTCATTTCAGATACAATGCTCCTCGCCCTTGGTTTTCCGCTTCTTCTGCTGACCATCTCCTCGGTATCCGGCCAACAACAAAACAAAGAGACAGTAGAACGTCTTCGGGAAGAATGCCGCCGACATAAAGATCTTGCCGAGGAAGACATGTCATCAGTTAATGCAGACTCGTCGTGTATCGCTTTGAAAACACTCTACGTTTTAGAAAGATTTCTTGAGACGAAACATCCAGAAACTAATGGTGATGAAAATAAAGTTGACACAAGGCTTTTAGGGGCTTCCATGCGTCTCGTCAAGGATTTATTTGATATATCAGAAGAACAGGGGAGAGATTCAGCGGGAACACCCAGTGAGTATGACAGACACACCCAACACACCCGTCGGTGATTTCATTTACCAAGGGCACCTTGACTGTCAATATATCTGCAAAAAATTCTTTTTTTTTTTAACCCCCCAATCATTAATCTTCGCTAACTACTCTGTATCGATTTACTAAAAAAAAAAAAAAGAAAAATGTAGAGACCACTCTCTCCCGCACCCCAGAGTAGAGAGATATCACTTTTTTATCAAGGACCATCCAGACTCTGAGTTGTGTTTTCAATTTTGACGTTCAAAAAAAGTAAAAGATTAAAACAAAACTTGAATTGAGAATTTAAAAAATTCAATTTTTTTTTTTTCATTTTCTCTCTTTTATTAAAGCTGATAAATTCATTTTTCCAATAGAATGGATAATGTACTCTATATCGAAAATATGGAGTTTTTTTTTTTTAATTTCCATTTTATTAATCACATTATTAACAATTGAATAGTTTCATATATTGGAGTTTTTTTATTCCAGAAAGAAAGAATAAAAATTCACCAGATAGCCTTCTCTTCAATATACTGTTTTTAATATTCTCCTGAAAAATTTTATAAATTACGACGATCCGATTAATCACCCATTCATCTCCCCCCATCTTCTACCCTTAAACGAGTAAATTTTAAAGAATATAAAATATTTTGTATAATACCATAAAATTTTAAACACTATATGTAATTTTTTTAAACCACCGCGGAACACTTGGTAGATGTATAATATTTGGCCTTAGTGGACTTTTAATAAATGAAATAATTACTAGCTACTCTTCTTATCTATTCTTTATCAACTCTCAGTCCAGTCATAAATCTACATCTCTGAATCATTTATTTTTATCCTCAATTCTTGAAGGTTTACTTTGAAGTTTTGCAGGATGTAAGTGCAGATTTTTTAAATAATTTTAAACAATTATTTTACAGAAATTTTATTTGATAACGACCGATTGCAATGTATAGTTTCGGTCATTTAGTGTGCCCATCATCAGGTCTGGAATATATATAAAATATTCTTTAAGACATAAGACATTACATTTTATTATAATTGCATTCTTATTTTTATAATATTTAAATTACAAAATATGTCTTAATGTTTAATTTATAAATAGATTAACAATTAGATAACCCTTTTTACTTTCTCTTACCTATGTATATATGTAATATATATATAGAGAGAAAGTATTGGATTCATGTCAAAAATTCGATGTCGAGATTTTGATGGATCTTCACGTTTTGAGGTCCCCTGAATCCAAAAAAGTGGTTTTCGCGACATGGTCTGTCTGTGTGTGGGTGGGTGGGTGGGTGGGTGGGTGGGTGGGTGGGTGGGTGGGTGTCAAATTTTAACCATGAAGGAATTGAGCTATGAGGCTGAAATTTTATATTTAAGTTAAACACCCCCCGGGACCGGAAAAATAAGCTTTTAATCAAAATCGGCCAAAGAGTACTAGTACTTTACTGATGTACTTTTTCAGTTTTTTTCGATTTTCTCAAAATTCGCTCTAACGATTTTGATTAAAATTCAAAAATCAATTATTTTTTAGATGCTCTTTCAAATGTATATTCTCGTTTTGCCCACAAAATTGTTTGAAGCACACTTTACTCTTGTGCTTCATAGGAAAGATAGGAGAAATGGTTGCCATGGTAACAAAATATAAATATTTTCCCATACTTATAAATTTTACATCTGAATTCAAATATTCCCTACTGCCGGGAACTAAATACATGTCGACACAAAAAATCTGGTGTGACAAGCACAGTGCACAACTTTCGATTACCGAAGGTAAGAGAAAGTTGTGTGCTGTGCGCCAGTCACACCAGATTTTTTGTGTCGACATGTATTTAGTTCCCGGCAGTAGGGAATATTTGAATTCAGATGTAAAATTTATAAGTATGGGAAAATATTTATATTTTGTTACCATGGCAACCATTTCTCCTATCTTTCCTATGAAGCACAAGAGTAAAGTGTGCTTCAAACAATTTTGTGGGCAAAACGAGAATATACATTTGAAAGAGCATCTAAAAAATAATTGATTTTTGAATTTTAATCAAAATCGTTAGAGCGAATTTTGAGAAAATCGAAAAAAACTGAAAAAGTACATCAGTAAAGTACTAGTACTCTTTGGCCGATTTTGATTAAAAGCTTATTTTTTGATCTAAAAGACTGGCAAACTGAATATAGCCTATGTTTTTTATCGCATGTATTTTTAAGAGAAACAAAGAAATTTTTTTTCAAACAAAAATGAAGTTTTATATGTATATCAGGGGCGTATATAGAAATTTTTTCCGGGGCGGAGGGGGCCTGAATCAAAAATTTTTCTGCGGAAATTTGTTTTTTTAAGAAACTAAATTTTTTTCACACGAAATTTTTTGCGGAACATTTTTTCTTTTGCGGAATCAAAGTTTTCCACCCTGCGGAAAAATTCGTTGCGCTGATGTCTGAATATCCCTATATATAATATGTATATGTGTTTGGAAAATTTCGGGGCGGGGGGCCCCCTCGGCCCCCCCTGATGTATATATTAATAGTATCTATTCTATTTTTAAATCATTGACTAGAATTGGAAATGTTGGCTTTTCGCCTATTTATAAATTACACAAGACAAATTTTGTAATTTAAATATTATAAAAATAAGAATGCAATTATAATAAAATGTAATGCCCTATGTTTTAAAGAATATTTTATATATATTTCAGACCTAATTATGGTCACACTAAATGACCGAAACTATACATTGCAATCGGTCGTTATCAAATAAAAGTTCTGTAAAATAATTGTTTAAAATTATTTTAAAAAAATCCTGCAAAGCTTCAAAGTAAACCTTCGAGAATTGATTTTTGCTTGAACTGTTTCTTGAATACATTTATTTTTATTGAATCGTGGAAGTGAAATTGAAAGTAAAACAAATATTTAGCTATTTTATGCTCTGAGTATAGGTACGGAGAGAGTCATGACCCCCCGCCGGGGTGGGGGGAGGGGGCGAGGGGGGGGGGCCGAGTCACGAGTCTGACCGAATGATCACAAGCCAAAGTTCTTATCCCCTAGTTGGGGCATTAGATGTTTCATATCTAAAAAAATGATTTATCAAAATAGTATTCAGAATGTATAGAAAAGAGACATTCCTAATTAAGGCCTAAGATGTGTTGTGTTGCATTTCATTTTCCAGAAGTCATCTAGACCTCGTCATTTTTCAAAATTTATCTTAAAATTATAGATTTGAAATATTCGTATAATTGAATTCATCAAATTACCGTACACTATCTATTAGCATCGTTATTTTGGTATTTTGTCATTTATGACATTTGAAACTTTTAGAAATATTAGTCTACTATTACGAGCACTAACATTAACTGACGTATATGAAAAACAAATATTTATAACAAAGACTAGGCTGTTTAACGAGAAATGTTCATTTTTTATTTATTTCTATTAGCCTCTCTATTGAGCCATTATCCGCTTGCTGTTAACGTAAATATTATTTCTAAAACGTTTTCTTTTCTCTCTTTCGTTGCTTGTCATTAAGTCGAAAAAATTTATTGTTTATTTACTATTATGGGACTTTCTTTTTTTTAATATCAAGAAATTTACTAACTATGAACATTAAAAATTCCTATACCAAACGTCGCGGGTTCGGACCCAGGCAATCCGATGATTTTATTTAAGCCATTTGGATACCAGATGGCTTAAATAGAAATGCCTGAACCACAAATTGATTTATTAATTACAACGGTTATCGCCAAAAGTCTTAAATGGCCTAAGTTGCCGAAAAGACTGTGTGAATGTGTGTGTGAGTGTGAGTGCGAATGAGAAAAAAGTGTGAATGTTTAAAAAAAAAAAAAAAAAAAAAAAAAAAACATTAAAAATAATAATGAACCGATATTTTGAAATAGAAAAATGAATACAACACTAGCAGAGGTTGCCTATCCGCTGGCGCAAAATAAATTTTTTTTTTTTTTTTTATTGGTTAAATTTTAACTTAATTAAATTTGTTGAGTTTCCCGAAAACAGATTGGAATATATAGAATTTTATTAATCTTAATGCGATATTACAAGCAAATGAGGACACAAGATCATAATAATAGTTACCGGTACCTACTTAGGGCCGGTTGCTTCAGTTCTAGTCAACTTCTAGCAAACTTATCCTACCGATAGCAAATCATTGATATAGTAAACAAGAACTCGTTTAACCTTCGAGTTAAAAAAAATGAATTTTTTTCATATATAATTAGTTGTCTATGGTAAAAGGAAAGTTTTGTGAAGTTAGCAACTTAATAAAGGCATCATTTATTAAAATTATTAATTTAAATTAATTAAAATAAATATTTAAAAAAAAAATATTAAAGCTAATTAATTTTTTAAGAAAAATTTAAAAATTTTCAAAAAAATTAATAAACAAGTTTTGGGTTTCTAATTTCATCACAACCCTACCATCGCTAGTATTAATATAAATTTTAAATTAATATACGAGGGATTAATAGTGTTGACTCTGTAAAACATTCTTTATTGCCACTGGATATGAATTAGAATCCCAGCAAAAAAAAAATTAATATTAATTGCAAAACTTAAGCCTAGTATCCAGCCAGCGACAAAGTCGGCTTTTGTCTCGCAACACGGGAAAAATGTTGCGCGACTTCCCTGAGAGCGACAAAATCGCTAGGTGTGCACTAGGCTTTAAAAGTCCAAATATTGTTATATTTCTCTCTTAAACTGAAGTTATCATACAGCTACCATCATGGCGAAATATTAAAATTATTTATTTATTTCATAAAACGAATTGACTACTAGGAAGGTCACTATTAATGCTTAAATTAATATTTGTCTTGCTCTTTTTCTGCTTTTAGTATATTTTATCATAAAATTCACACTGGGAAGATAAACAATAAAAAGATTTTAAATCGTGAGAATTTTAACATTTGTTCTGGATAAAGGAGTTTATCTTAGAAGATGCACGTTAAACCAAACCAACAAACACTAAAAGCAATAATAGCAAGAGGACTGAATGAGTTTTGTAGCACAGATTGTTTATTGGGTGGGACTCGGAGAATCCTCTCTTTTTGAAATTTTTTTTCGAAGAAAATACACCTGAGGAGAGAAGTGTTTATTTTATTCGTTTTTACCTTCTCTTACCTCTATATATATGTTAATATATATAGAGAGAGAAAGTTTTGGATTCATGTCAAAAATTTGATGTCGAGATTTTGATGGATTTTGATGTCCCCTGAACCAAAAAGATGGTTTTCGCGATCTGTCTGTATGTGTGTCTGTGAACAAAATATCTCAAAAACGTAAGAGCTAGGAGGCTGAAATTATATATTTAAGTTAGGCACCTCCTTGCATGGGCGTAGCCAGACATCTTGTTAGGGGGGGCCAACCCCTCGTTAAGGCGAGAGGGGGGTGTTTGCAATTAATATATACATAGATTATTAATTATTTATTTAGATAAAATAAAATTAAATTAATGTAGTGGATTGTGGCTTTAAAAAAGAATTTCCAATGGGAAAAATATATATTTGTTTGTTTTTAATTTCTATAACAAGCCAGGAGGGGGCAAGGGGGCCTCCCCCTGGCTACGCCCATGCCTCCTTGGCACGTGATACGAAGTTTTTGAACAAAATCGGCCAAAGATTACTAACACTTTACTGAATTTATAGGATAGGATTTCTCTACACAAAATAATCTGGTGCCACTGTCGCACAGCACACAACTTTCTCTTACCTGTGGTATTTATCAAGTCTGCAATAAATATTTTGGGATTATTTTTAATTTAGAGACAATAATTAACAGCAAAAAAAAAAGATTAAACAGACCTTTTTTTATTTAATATTTTGGCTATTGGTGTAAAACGATACCTTTCTGCATTTACCTTTATATCTCTTGGTCACTTAATAATTATTACTTATTTATTTTTTTTTTTTTTTTTAGGAAGGAGAATTAAAAAAATGATGCTTCCTCTACTCATGGGCATAGTCCTAAAAGTTAGCACCGTTATTCCAATTATCCTTAGCAAGTTGACTGTAATGGGCGTAATGGCGCTATTCGCCAGCAAATTATCTCTCGCCATATTGGGACTTCTCTCCTTGAAGAAGATGTGGGAGGGAAAACAGCACCACCATGAAAGTGGAGGAGGATTTTCGGGCGGAATGGAAGACCATCATGCCCTTCTGGCTGGTTCCGGAGGATCTCATAGACGAAGAACTATTTACGTAGTTCGAGGAAGAGAGTTAGGTGACGCACCGATCGAAGAGCCACAAGACTTAGCATACAAAGCTCATGTCCCAGAAAAAGTCAACTCCCCCGAAGAAGACAACCGAATTTCATGACCCCTGAAGTGACCATAACGTTTATTTGTAATTTATCTGTTCAACTTATTTATTGTAAATATATTTATGCAAAAGAGATTTCCAAAATGTTTTTTTTTTTTATATATATAAGCTTAAATAAAGTTACCTTATGAATGTGTTCTGAATTATACAGGTAAAATTGTTATCAGAGAAGAAAGATTGCCAGCCAAATGGAAAATAAATAGTAAATAAAACCTATGTTTAACATGTCAAGTGCCAGTGGTTTGCTCGCGTGAAATAAATTATATTTGCTATCATTTAAAGTTCTTTATTTTTTCAAACTCCTAACTGCCTGCCACAATCATCCAATTTTCAATTGGGTCTCTTCTAAACAAGGAAATTCATTTGTACATCATAATTATTTTGTTTTATTTATCTAAAATAGGCAACGAAGTTGCAAAACTTTTCCCACTTGTATAGTTTTGCAGCTTGGTAAATTATATAATTCGCGGATTCGGAACCCACTCAGTCCGATGAATATTTATATCATTTGGATTCCAAATAGTATAAATAAACGTGCCTGGACCGGGAGGGCTAGCTACGCCAATGATCATATATCCCCAACTTTTCCAGCCTGCAACTGCAACAATTAAAAGAAATAATTTTGGCTGCATATGTTTTAGAATTTTTTTTAACTCCTTAATAAAATTTTGGTTTTTGAATTTCAAATTTTGTATCTCTCTTTCTCTCTCCCTATTTCCATTTTTGACTTCACAACAAGTTAACCATTCCAATTTCAAAGATCTCCTATCAGCTGTACCTTTTTTGCCTTAAAACATAGAATAACATTTTTAACTTTGCCCACGCCCACGGGGCTTGGAGTAGTTGGTAGCGTGTCTACCTTCTATACCGAACGTCGCAGGTTCGGACCCCAGGCAGTCCGATAATTTTATTTAAGGCATTTGGATACCAAATGACTTAAATAAAAATGCCTGGATCCCAATATGTATAATACTCATTAACGGATATCGTTTAAAGTCTTAAATGGCCTAAGTTGCCGAGAAGACTGTGTGAATGAGTGTGTGAATGTGAGTGTGAATGAGAAAAAAGTGTGAATGTTTTAATTAGAAAAAAAAAAAAAAAAACTTTGCCCATCAACCGTAGGTTGGGCAGGTAAAGGTTAATGTAATCGTAAAAAAAATCGAAATTTTTCTGAAGCTGCCAAAATGCGTTTTGAGGTCCTCTGAATCCATTTAAGAAGTTTTTGGAATGATGTCTGTGTGTGTGTCTGTCTGTCTGTGTGTATGTCTGGTAATTTTTTTCGTCAACGAAAACTCAAAAACTATTCATCCAATTGTTTTGAAATTTTGCACATATAAACTAGAGGTAAAGGACAAGAACTGAAAAGCTTTTGGTAAACATCGGACCATTAGGGGGGGGGGCTCTAGAGGGGGGGCCAATATTTTTTTCTTACATAACCTATAATTTTTTTTATATATTCAGAAATTAGACTTCCTCCCGAGTAAAATGATATATAAAATTTGTATCCTAATTTGTCATAAATTTATTAAAAAATCATTTAAATTCGAAAATTGTGCATAGCAACAGAGCAAAATCAAAACAAATAAATAAACGCGTTGCGTTATTTCTTTGAATAATGGAGGGGGGGGAAGTTGTGCGCTCGGCTTAGTCCGTTCCCTTATAGGAAGCTAACTTCTGCTCAGCCTGAGTATGGTTCCAATTTAGGATCGAAATATTATTTATTAATAAAGTGGCTGACCTTACTTTTTATTCTCACAACCTAAATACTATCTGGCTGGCCAGTCTGCTTATCAAAATACCTGAGCTAAATCAGTTGATGGAAATTAAAAATAAAGGGTCGGACTAAGCCGAGCGCACAACTTTGCCCATCCACTATTCAAGAAAAAAAATATTGCTCCCCCCCTAGAGTCCCCTCTAATGGTCCGATGTAATACATATTATATATCATTTTACTCGGGAGGAAGTCTAAACATCATTCCAAAAACTACTTAAATGGATTCAGGGACCTGAAAACGCATTTTGGCAGCTTCAGAAAAATTTCGATTTTTTTTACGATTACATTAACTTTACCTGTCCAACCTATGGTTGGTGGGCAAAGTTAATAAGTAGACCTATATTTTAAAGGGTTCTGCTGAAGAGGCAGTTGTAACTCTATTAATTAATAAAATAAAAAATCTTTTTTTTTTTTCAATTAGATTACTTCCATTCATTTATAAATAATAAAAGTAGAGCACATTCTTTTATTTCTAAATTAATTCTAATAGCATATATCTTAATTCAGGTTATAATAAAGAGGATAATTTATAAAACATTAAGATTATTAATGAAAAAAATGAATAGAAAGAGAGATGGAAAAAAAACTCTTAAAACCATCTACTAGTACATTTGTTATTGAAAAGAAAAATGAATGTGCTTAATGTACTTATAGTGCTTAGAGTACTTTTCTCAATTTCAATGCTCCAATTTTTCCTTTAGCCGCAGAAATGTTTTTGTCGAAAACCAAACCTCTCGATTCTCTCTCTCTCTCACTGGGTCAATTATCATCGGATCGACCCAATTCAATTGTGCCTTAGCTAATGGCTTAAGTGCCACTTACTGCCCCTTACAGTATACCAGCCAAGTAAAGTTCGATATATCCTTATCGACGTTTATTAAAGATTAATAATCGGTACCCCTTCGAAAGCCGAACGTATTATTATACATATGCATACAAAAAGAATGAATGAAAGATTAAAAAAAAAAAAACGTTATTCTGCTTCATCATGCTGATTCTAAATACTTTTTATAGACGTGAAAATTAGGTAAATATCTAGTATACGCTCCATTTTGCACAAAGCGCGATGGAGGGAGGGTGAGTTTTTGTTCGGCGTCATCAGTTCGGAACCTGTGGTATATAAAACATGAAAGCAAATCAACAAATTGTGATAGTGTGAATCCAAGATTGAACAGACAATGTTGTCTCGTGTCGTGTATTTCATCGTTTTAGTGAGGTGCTGGTCTATGGGCCAGGAAGCGGTTGCCAGCGGGAACGAACTCTGGTCGGGTGACCCGTGCCTTAGTAATGACGCAAATGGAACGTCAAGTGTTGCTTGCCAGGGATTGGGCATCGTTCGGCGTGTAGTTGCTCAATTGTTGGACGAGAGAAAAGCCTCCGTGAGGCTCACCGACGGCATTGAACTCGTCAAAGTGGCTCACCCTCAACATTTAGACCTTGTCGGAGGTGAATCCGAAGCTCGAGGTGGCGGAGGTTTTTGGAAAGGTGTGCAACGTTTTTTGATGGAACACGAATTAAGATTCCGGCTTCCAGAACTCATGCCAAGTGTTGAAGATCTGGGATTCTCGGGAGCATCGGAACTTAAAGGTAAAGAAATAGGAAAGAAAAAAATTTATTACGGGCTTCGTTAGAACTTCTCATTTACCAAAAATCAAATTATAAAATCCATTATTCGAATTGATGAGTTCCCTGCTTTTGCAGATCCATTAATGGAATCTCCACCATTCAAATTAATAAAACATTAAATTCATATGAACAATTTTTTTAAATTTCAAAAAACTCCTAATCGGTTTGTCATAATTATCATTTCAAAGCCTGACTCTCACAGTCAGCTCATGTTTTTAACTAGCGGGGTTGTTGACTTTCCACACAGATCCGTGCTCGTATCCTGGGCGTGAGAACTATTTATTTGGAGTAAACATATCCTCAAGCAGGATTTTAATTTAAAATGTCTTTTTGTGATGTTTCGGCTTTGATGGCAAGTCTTCTTCAATCTTGACTGTTAATTTATAATACTGTATTTTGGATATCTGATATTTCAGTATGTTGAATATATTCCTCTATTTCTGACGTGCACATGATGAAAGGTAAGTTAATTAAAGTTAGAATTAATTAAAACGTCAGATGTTTATTTTTTATAATAATTATTTAATCTCTTGGCGATCGATTTCGCTATTTATAGCATCCTCAGGCCAGCGTTATATATAATTGAAATTTTGAAAAATCAGTCGACATATATAGTAAAAATTAAGACATCACCTTTAAACAATTCTTAATTTTTACTATATATGTCGACAGATTTTTCAAAATTTCAATTATATACAGTATAACGCTGGCCTGAGGATGCTATAAATAGCGAAATCGATCGCCAAGAGATTAAATAATTATTATAAAAAATAAAATCTGACGTTTTAATTAATTCTAACTTTAATTAACTTACCTTTCATTTGGTATTTCAGTTGTGAAAAGTGTTTGATTTTCATTTTAGACTGAGAAAGGCTTCAAGTTGCTGACAAAGTCCACTTGATTTCTTCTCAATTTAGATCTTTATTTAAAAACCACAGAATTTTCTATAAAAGAAAAATTTTTTTATTTTATTTGATTCTTTAAAATATTTTTTTTTTTTTTTGCAAAACTCTGCTATTGATTCAGGCTTTTTCAGGTAAATAAAGAAATTTAAAGAAATTGAATACAAGTGAGATTTGAAAGCGAAAGTCTATAAATTTTTTTTTTTATAATTCATGGTCCTTTCGATTGCCGAAGGTCATTTTTTATTTGATCTCATCATCCTTTTAACCCGGCGATTCTCTCAATCGTTCCAAAGCCCCTAGAGGAAGACAATTCTGATCATTACGATAAATTTAAAAAAAAAAATATTTTTTATCTGTGAAAAAAAATGATCTAAATTTCAACGATGAAACGACATCGTTGATAATAAAAATATCTTGCATTTTTTTATTGTGATTAGTTGCCTCACTAACAATTTTTAAAAATACTGTATTTTCAATAAAAGGGAAAAAATTATGAAATTTTGGTGTTACTAAAAAAACCTTTAACTAAAAATTAATGAAATATTCAGGTAATTAAAAGAATAATTTATAGATAAATATATATATAGAGAAAATACCTTAAATATTGATTTTGATGAAAAAACTTTCCGTTTCCTTCATAATCGATAAGGAATTTAAAAATATCGATCGTGTTTGAAAATATTTTATTCTTCTCAGCTATACCTCTTCAAATTAATTTGAATAAAAATTAATCATTAAAAAAAACTAATTTCTCAGTGTCACTTAAATTTACTTCTTAAATAAGGACTTCTAGCGGTACGATCTTACAAGTTAGATGTTAAGCAAGGACATGCTCAATTTAACTTCCCTGGTTGTTTTTGGGACTCACTAATTTAAACTGAAAATATATCAATCTTCTAACTTGCACAATTATTTTCCTGTGGGGATCGGTAAAAACAAGCTAATCACTTGTATAAATTAGTCAGAGTTGGTTTGCGTCAAAGTAGACAACCTAAATGAATGATTTTTACATTAATCGCCTTTAAATGAGCTAATGTTTTCAATTTGATATTAGGGTTGCCTACCTTCCGGGAAATTCTCAAATTTGATAAACAGAAAATGTTTTTAATAATTTCATTAAAATTAAACTATCCTTTTATTCTAAATTGCCTTTTCTAATTCGCTTAAAATGAAATTTTACACAAAGAGAGTATTTTAAAAGTTTTTTATTAGTTTATTCCTGAGTATTTAAAAGGGATTGATTTATTTAATTAAAGAGGAAACTTATCCCACTTCTCTCAAAAGGGAATTTCTTTTAAAGTAATTGAATTACCTGTTTTAAGGATAAACTTTTTAAATATCATTATTTCCTTTTTTTTTTTAGCCAATGTAATGTGAACAAAAATGAATATAAAAATTTAAATAAAAATTAATTAAAAAAATCGAGAAGTCTGGAAACTCAAAATACACTCAAGTTTACTTCTTTTTTTTTTCTTTTTAAACATTCACACTTTTTTCTCATTCACCCTCACATTCACACAGCCTTTTCGGCAACTTAGGCCAGTGGCGTATTCAGGGGGGGGGCCAGGGGGGCCGGGCCCCCCCCCCCCCCAAAGCCTTCTCCAAAACAAAAAAATACCTATTGTTTTCACTAATGTTTTTTTTTTTTATTAACTCTCCTAAATTCTAAAATCTAAAAAAAAAGTTATAAATAATTGAAAAAATATCTGATATTTACGAATTTTGTATTAAAATTTTTTTTATTTCAAGAAAAAAAATTTTTTTTTATTTGTTTTTTATTTATAATTATTATATTATCTAAAAAAATTTCTCCACTTTAAGTTTCTTGGAAAAGGGGGGGGGGGGGGGTTCAAAAACTTTTGGGCCCCCCCCCCCAAGCAGAAATCCTGGCTACGCTACTGACTTAGGCCATTTAAGACTTTTACGATAACCGTTATTTAATAATATATATTTATTTGGGGTCCAAGCATTCTTATTTAAGCCATTTGGTATCCAATTGGCTTAAATAAAATCATCGACTGCCTGGGGTCCGAACCCGCGATGTTTGGTATAGGAGGTTAGCACGCTAACCTCTCCACCAAGTTCCGAGAGCTTCTTTTTTTTGAAGAGTATAAATTCAATCAATTTGATCAAATTAATATCTGAAGAAGCGTAACCTACCCCCGCTCTACAAATTAAATATAGATTATAGAAGATACATCTGTATTTTTTCCCCTTAGAAACTTTATCACCCTCTCATTTTGAAAATGTTTTAAATATTATTAACCATAAAACCCTCCATGGATTCTACTTTAAGTCAAGCAAAATTCCCTTTAAAAAAAAAGGATAAACCCACCCACCGCCAAGTTGTACCACTGTGAAGCATTAACATGAATTTAATTCCAATCCTTTCACCCGAGAAAACGCTCTAAAATATTCAAGTGCATTATACAGAAAATAATCTGCCCGCAGACACTCACATCGAACTAAACACTTCTGTGTAAAAAATCAAAAAATAAATAGCGTTAAAACGTTGGATGGATAAATTATCTCTATATACAATAATAATAATGCTTTTGAAATTTTATAATCAAATTAATTTTTTTTTAATTTTTTTAATCAAGTTTTTATAAATATTAATATAAAATGATTTGGACACAATAAAATAATAATATAATAGGTTTATAAATTATAATAATTTCATTTATTAATTATAACAACAGTTATTTTTTTTTTTTATTTATGAATTTATAATAGGCTTGTAGGAGGTGGAGGTGGAGGTGGGGATAAAATGCACACACGATCTAACCCAGAGTTCTCAACCTGGTTTTCAATGCTGCCATCTCCGAATTGAGAAGAAAGTGGCATGATTATTTTTAGTCGCTTATTATATCAAATAATAACAGTTTAGAAATTAATTAACTCGGAAAAGTAGGATAAGTACAGGTACAAGATTTTTTATATATCTAAATTAAAATTTTTGAATTTTGGTGTCTAGAAGAATAAATTAACAAAAAAATTTAACTATCATTAAAATAAATAAATATTAAATTTCAGATGTTTCTATTTAATAAGGGTTACTATTGAGTTTTTATTTATAATACTAATATTTTTAGTGTGAACCAGTCTTCCAGATTATAATCTCACACACAGGTAGATATATTCTTGGTTAAATAAAAGATGTTAGTTTTAATTTTTCATATATATATGTATTTCTTTATTTCAGAGCATAAGAGGCTATATATATGAAAAATTAAAACTAACATCTTTTATTTAACCAAGAATATATCTACCTGTGTGTGAGATTATAAGTTTTTATTTATTTTGAGTTGAGAGAAATCGGAGGTGAAAATGGAAAAAGTGAGGAAATATTTTCAAAATTCAGAAAAGATTTATTTCGCAGAAAAATTGGCGACTAAAATTAAACACAGAGATCTGTGCTTTATACTGAGCGATGAAATTTTCTCTCGGCCATTTAAAAATGGATTCAGATTCCGAAAAAAAAATCCTTAAAAAGTGTAATTAATTCTTAATCATCTGAAGACCAGTCAAAGTTATTGCTTCATAATTTAATGGACAGATCACTTTCGGAAAATTAATTTATAGTGTTTACCAATTAATATGGATTGAGTTTCTATGACAAAATCCGGAAATATTCATCTTTCTCAAAAATAAAATACAGTCGACTCTCGATAATTCGAAATCCAAGGGAGTACAAGAAAATTTCGAATTATTAAGAGTGAAGAAATAACGTGGCTGTTATTTTTAACAATAAGAGAATAAAGGAGCAAGCAGCCAGGTAGTTCGTCTCCACGAAATCTTTCGAAAGCAAACAGTTTCGGTTTTAATGAAATATAACCATCATCAGTCCATTTATCGAGAGTGTGAGCTCAAATGACGTCATATTGTGGAGTTGTCAGTAGATGTGTATTATACATAAATTATTTGTATAAAATACAAAGCAATGCGATCAGCTTATACGATGCGCAAAGTTTGAGATACAAAATTGTTTTGATTAATGAATGATTGATTAATCAAAACAATTTTGCATCTCAAACTTTGTGCATCATATAAGCGGATTGCATTGCTTTGTATTTTATACAAATAATTTATGTATAATACACATCTACTGACAACCCCAATATAAAGCATTTTTTCAATTTATGGAAGTCTACAGCTGAAGAGTTCGTATTATCGAAAAATGGAAGTTCGATTTATCGAGAGTCGATTGTTGATGTCACAATCAATTTTTTTTTATTTAATTAAATTCTCGCCCTCGGGGCTTGGTGTAGAGGTTAGCGTGCTAACCTCGTATACTAAACGTCGCGGGTTCGGACCCCAGGCAGTCCGATGATTTTAAATTTCCAAACAGAGAGCAAGAATAAATTAAATTTGATTCATTTGCTCACCAAAGGCGGACTTTTCCACTTGTAGATAAATAAATAACACTAGGTTAAGTTTCAAAAGGTTTTTATTTCTAGCTTATGCCCATTTCAACTTTAACACATCATCTTCAGAGCTATGACACAAACTCATTTTAAATTTTTTTCGATGTGTAAATAAATTCAATTCTCTTTATAAGACTTACCTACTTCTATTTTATATGGATAGATATTTAATTGTTATTCACAAAATAACTCTTCAAATGCAATTAATTTAGAAAATTTGTTTGAAATCCGAATCTTTCTTTTGCTATCAAACTAAATATGATCCTTGTCGGAAAAAAAATCTCATTGATCTCATTGCACCTTGAAATATTTGTTTAAAAAAAAAGTTCTTGAAACTGTTTGCTTTTTTAATTTAATTAATAAATTATTTGTTTCTTTAGAAACTGGACGTGGATCTGGAGGAGGAGGAGGCAAAGGAGGCGGCGCTGGTCTCCTGGGCCTTGCTCTCATGATGAAAGGAACTCTGGCCGCAATTGGACTGGGAGGCTTGGGACTTCTTGCCATGAAGGCACTGATGGTCTCAGCAATGGCCTTGATGCTCTCCGCTATCGTTGGAATCAAGAAACTCTCTTCGAAAGACGAAGGTGGCGGTCATTATGTCGTCCATGCAGGAGGCCACGATCATCATCGGAAAAAAAGGGAAACCGAAGCAATGAATCTCGCTTATCGTGCTTATTTGCCAAAATAATAAAATAGTCATAATGACAAGTGCCGAGCCATCAGCGTGGGACTGAAGACCGAAGAGGACAGACTTTTCACAAGAGACTGCACTTCTCTACTCTTTCTTTCTAATACTTAAAAGGGATTCTTTGGAAATATCTTTCTTCATTCATTTCCTACCTTGAGCATGATTCTATTCTATTCTCTTTATCTCTAATTATTTTTCTAGTCTTTTCTTGATTCTCAAACTGACGCACTGACCGTTAACTCTTGACTAATTGAATGACAAAAACTTTCATGTGACCAAAGACAAAATATTATAATTTATTATTATTATATTTATTTATTTTTTTTCAATAAATATTTATAAAAAAAATTTTTATTAGGCCTTTTTTTAGACATACAATCCTTTTTTTTTACTCAAATTAATAATTTAAAAAATTTCGTCAGCCTAGACTATAAATTTTTAATTATTATTATTATTATTATTTGAAATTCCTATCGGGATCCCCGTTTATTTACCCGAGGTGCTTTCGTGCACGGAGACACACACCTCAAACCCAACCGGCCTCTGGCCGTAGCCATCTACCGGCACCCTGTGAATTTACATCATTTCCTATCTCTAGCTCCTCCTCCTGCTCTCGTCTCTAGCTAGTGAACTAATCCTTATTTCTGGTTCCAACCGGCTCCTTATATCCAATCTCTTCTATGCTATGGAGGATGTCCTAGTTAGAGGAGTGACTCCCTCAGCTCCGGCGTGTAGCCTACTCCTTTCGAAGAATGCATCACTGAGAGGGAATCTTCTTTACGTCCCTTCCACAGGACGGGATGTCACAGCAACTCCCTCTCCTCGTAGAGTTGCCTGAGGGCTATTGCGGAGAGATCCAATATTCCAATCCATGGCTTGCTTGAGGATTTGTTTACATTAAATAAATATTTTTATTTAATGAAAAAATCTCGCACGCTCAGGATTTGAACACGGATCTTCTTTGTAGAAGCCGACACTCTAGCCCGCTACACCAGCGAGCCCCCATAAATTTATTAAATACAATTATATTGATAGCTTCCGATTGGCGTTCAATGGTCTTCTTTTTCGAAGGCCACCTTTCTCGATTTTCAGCGCAAATTAATAATAAAATTTGAATAATTTTTTCTAACAATATAATTAATATAGAATACAGTATAAAAACCTGATGCCTAGAATAAGAAGTGAAACTTTTATCTCTGTTTTAAGACCCAGGGCGAAATAAGTTTTTATTTTTTTGATTTATTTATTTATTGATATTTCTATGCCATTTTGGCCAAATATTAAAGAATATAAAATCTTTTTTCTTTTTTTATATTATTTCGTTTCAGGTCATAATGACCTCATAAAAGTAAAAATCTTATTGCATGCACGAAGAGTATACTAATTTCCAAAATATTTTGACATATTATTTTTTGATTTTCATAAGGACTTTTTGCCAGAGAGATTTGTAGATATTTCGATCGCTGTGTGCTTGACTCTTAATGAAAAAAAAAAAAAATCGACCATTTTTTGATCATTTTATTAAATTCATTAAAATGAATAAATATTAAAAATAATAAAATTATGTTATTTATTATTATAATATAGATTATATCATGAAAAAAAATGTTATTATTTGAAATATTAAGAGGATGTGAATTCATTTTGACTCAACATAATAACGAAATAATTAACATAATAACTCGTATTCTTTTCAGAGAAGTGATCCAATTAAATTTGAAATTTGTTGCTATTAGTTACGCAATTTGGATTTATAGTTTAAAGATTTATTTTTTTTTTTATTCAACAAATTAAGATAAATTATGTCTATGCATTTCATTAATAGATAAATAGGAAATGGAATGAATATTTCATTAGATGTTTATTAGCTATAATATTAAGAAAGCCTAATCGGCGACTAAAAGAAGATTTTGGCCTGTTTGTGATCAATTAAAAAAAAAAAAAAAAAAATTGGAACTTCAGATGAGAAGTGATTGAGAATAAATAATATTTTATCTAATAGATTGATTTTAATGAAGAGAATTTTAATATGCTACTAAAAATATTTTAATTATTGAAGAACTCTGGCTGTAGGCTCACTTTTCTGACTCCAAACGAGAAAACGTTTTAACATCGTTTAGCAGACTTAACTCAAAAATTGAATTTTCGAATATTCGCTACTAAGTCTTATGAGTCTTAAGCAAGCGATATAATAAATAGAAACATTCTATTTGTTAGTTTTAAACCGTTAAAAAAAATTAGAAATGTATTTGTGTGACTATGAAAGAAGATATAATTAAGAAAATAAACGCTTCGATCGGATCGAAAAAATCTGGTGTGACTGTCTGTCGCCTTCGGTAATCGAAAGTTGGGTTCTGTGCTTGTCACTCCAGATTTTTCATCTTGAAATATATTTAGTTTCCGCCGATATATTAGAATTCAGGATGTCAAATTTATAAATATGGGAAAATATTTATATTTTGTTACCATTTCTCCTATCTTTCCTATGAAGTTCAAGAGTAAAGTGGTCTTCAGTACATTTCGATGGCAAAATGAGAATATACATTTTAAAGAGCATCTAAAAAATAATTGATTTTTGAATTTTAATCAAAATTGTTGTAGCGAATTTTGAGAAAATCGAAAAAAAATCTGAAAAAGTGCATCAGTAAAGTACTAGTACTCTTTAGCCGATTTTGTTCAAAAGCTTCGTGTCACGTGCCATGGGGGTGCCTAACTTAAATATAAAATTTCAACCTCTCAGCTCTTTTTGTTCTTGAGATATTTTGTTCACAGTCACACAGACAGACCATGTCGCGAAAACCACTTCTTTGGATTCAGGGGACTTCAAAACGTGTATATCCATCAAAATCTCAATATTGAATTTTTAGCATGAAAATCTCTCTATATATTATATATATTAGATATAGGCCTATACATAGGTAAGACAAAGTAAAAATGATCAGTCTTGAATGAAATAAAATGTTGTTATTATTTAAAAGTAACAATATCTCGGATAGTCCGATTTCACTATAGTAAGGTTAGAAATTTTTCCAATTCAAGATTCTTTGCAAATTGCGTTCCCTGGACTCAATCCAGGATTACCTTTATCCTTTATTCTTGGAGCTATGATAAATGCAGTCCACCCGTCCCCCGTGAAAGCGGGAAGTCCTTGTTCGAGTCCAGTGGGAGGAATTTGTCCAATCAAACACAAACTCATCTCGCCAATTATTGCTTATTTCAAACGATATATTGAATGGCTTATTTACAGTTATACGACGTTGTTTGGAAAACCACCATATATTTTTAAACAATGCTCTAACTTGTTAGAAAACAAAAAAGTAAAAAAAAAAAGTATTTTTTTCTTTATTTTTGGCTATTTTAGTTCAGTCTACTGTATAAATTAATTTATATTTAATTGTAAAAAGATAAAATTCAAGAAAAAATTTGTAAGCACTTACCTTACCTTAGAATACTTCCACGATTAGCCCGATTCCAAGTAATCCAGTAACCAATTAATCAGACGGCTGAACTTTTATTTTCTTTTAGAAATTAATTTATAGGCTAATATGATTTTTGTGAAATTAATGAAAACGAAAGTAAGTTAGTCACGATAAACATTATAAAAGATAATTATTATTCAAATGGCGGATGCTAATCAAGGAAGTTCCATTCGCTTGTAACATCAATAAATAAATAATTTCATGTATATATATATATATATATATAAAGATATATATAAAATAAATAAAATAAAACTTTTATTCCTTTATTTTCTAACAACAGTATAGATAGATTTATTTATTTAATTTTACTAAATGGTATCAGATACAGAAAGAGAAAGAGAATATCAATTCGATTTCCTTTGTCAAAGTGACATTTGTATTAAGCTAATTGAGATGAACAAATGATATTATCTGAAATATTTGGAAATTGATATTCTTGATATAGCCACAAGTCGTATTAATCTGATAGAAAGAATTAGGTCACGGCCAAAATTTCGAAAAATCTGGTGTGACTGGTCGCACAGCACACAACTTTCTCTTACCCTTCGATAAGAGTTGTGTACTGTGCTTGTCACACCAGATTTTTTGTGTCGAGATATATTTAGTTGCTCTTAGCACTTTAGTTCCAAACTTGACCACGCGATGATTCATAGATGGCGCTGAGCTACGAATGCTTCCACATCAGTAAAGTGTACTTCAAACGATTTCCACGAAAAATTTCACTGATATACTTTTTAAATTAATTAGTAGAAAATAAAAGGGCAAGCAGCTATATTTATTTCTTTATTTAAGAACCCACAGCGACGTTTCGGTCGACTATGCGACCATCTTCATGGCTAGAGTTCAGTCAACAGAAAACCCTCTTAAGTTCTTTGACAGACATTTCATAAAATTCATTACGATCTATCAGATATAATGCATTCAGCGCCAAAGTCAATATATTTTTAAATTAATTTATGAATTTTAAACAAAATCGTTGGAGCGAATTTTGAGAAAATCGAAAAATAAACTGAAAAAATACATCAGTAAAGTACTAGTAATTTTAGCCGATTTTGTTCAAAAGTTTATTTTCACACCTTGGGAGGGTGCCTAACTTAAATATAAAATTTCAACTAGTAGTAGCTCTTTTAGTTCCTGAGATATTTTGTTCACAGACTCACAGACCATGTCGCGAAAACCACTTTTTTGGATTGGGGGGACCTTAAAACATGAAGATTCATCAAAATCTCGACATCGAATTTTTGACATGAATCCAATACTTTCTCTCTCTCTATATCAGCGGTTCCCAACCCGTGGGCCGCAGCCCACTTGTGGGCCGCAGCCCACTTGTGGGCCGCAAGCTGATTGGAACTGGGCCGCGAACGTCTAATGAAAGATAAAAATTATTACTTATAATTAGAGAGCGAAAAAAAGTCTTTCGACTTTTGTCAATTTTGAGACTTTTCAAGATTTTCCTAAAACTTTAAGCATTCCCTTTGTTTTCGTCCACAAGGGACTAAATTAATTTCAAATTACAATAAAACTAGAAATTTATTATTTAGAATCTTTTATTGCTTAAAATCACCTCAAATAATACATAATTAATAGAACTAATAGAAATATATTAAATTGTTTCATCTGTCAAAGTTCCTCAGCATAAATCTGTTCATATTTCTTTTTCATTTCATAATTCCGAAAATTAGAGACTTTTTTTCCGCTCTCTGCTTATAATAATGAAAATAAACCAGCTTTTTCAACGTTAGTTTTCTTGAAAAATAAATACAGAGATAAACTGAAGGTTGAATGCGATTTAAGGCTAAAATTATCCAGTTTTCATTCAAATATTGACGCTCTTGTAGGTATAAAATAAGATCATTGACTTTTTTCAAACCTGGCCCATAGTTTTTAAGATTGCTTTTTGTTCTTAATACAAAGTAAATGCAATAAAATCATATTTTTTTTAAGTAATTTTGTACCAACCCATTTTACTTTAACATACACGCACACATTTATACCCAGTATACCCTAGTATACATTGGGCCTCAGCGTTTTTTTTTACGGAAAATGTGGGCCGCATATCGAAAAAGGTTGGGAACCGTTGCTCTATATACATATGTATATTAACATATAGATCTCGCTCCATTAGAATAACAAGGTTCTAACTGCACCAACACTAGTTTTGAGAAAAATGAAGTCAAAGATTGTAATAGCTGTAGTACGTTAAATATAACAGTTTTCGTCCCAAATTTTTTTAAATAAGTTGTTTACATTAAAGTTATTATTTTCCAATGTTTGGATGATAAAAAAACATTATCATTTATTTTAAAAAAATAATAGCATTTTGCAGATAGAACTTTGTTATTCTGTAAATGAGCATTTTCAGAATAACTTAGTTCTAACTGCACATTTGGGGGGACGCAAAAAACAAAATTTTTTAATTTCTTTCGGCCGAACCTTGTAAAAGTTGCCTTTTGGCTATAAAATGATAATGGCAAAGTTTTAGCTAAATTGGATAACGTTAACCCGTGCCTCAACGGGGTTAAAATTTTGAAAAAGTGCGATTTTATGTAAAAATTCATAGTTTTTACTTCATAAAATGAAAACCAATTGTCGTAGAAAACTGATTCTTATCTCATTTCGTAGCAAATTTAATTCTCTTGAAGTTTTATCATAACGATTTTTTCGTTAAAATCTATAGTATTAATGATATTTTGAAAAATAAGTGGAAAATCACAGTACAGACCATTCGATATAACTTTTTTTCGGAAAAATATTCGAAAGGAATGAAAATTTTACAGGTTATTTGGGGGTACCCTAGGATGTCTATCCTAGATTATTAACCTCGAGGGCCCTCAGTGAGGGGGGGGGGTGAGTGGAGGGTGACAAAGACCTCAAAAATTTGAGAATTATTTCGATTTTTCGCTTATATCTCGTAAACTAATCTTATTTTGCGAACCATAGCACCATGCAAAGTTGTAGAGCATTAAATTTACTAAAATATGGTACACTAAACAAATTCGTAGACTCAATATTGATCGAGGTACGGCCGGTCAAAGTTAGACGAATTTTCTCAAAATGTAAAAAATGTCCGAAAAAACGAATAGTCCTGAGGATATCCACTTTTTACCTAGAAAGTATTCCAAAGTAAATTAAATTTTTAACAAGTTATTTGTCTATATAAAGTCTTAGACTTCGTGACTTTGTCCTAACTTGGAGAGGGGCAGGAGAGGAAAACACCTCAAAGATTTTAAACTTTTTTCAGTTTTTCGCATATATATCGATAACTAACTAATTTAGACAAAATGTTATATTTCAGGAAAATTTATCAAACTTTGACCGGCCGTACCTCGGTCAGTATTGAGTCTACGAATTCGTTTAGTGTACCATATTTTAGTAAATTTAATACACTACAACTTTGTCTTGGACTATGGTAATCAAAATATGCTTAGTTTACGATATATATGCGAAAAACTGAAAAATGTTCAAAATGTTCCCGTTCGACCTGAAAATGTTTCTGGCCACAATGCACAATACACCTTAGTTACAGTAAAATATGCCGTAAGATTGTATATGTTTAGTTTTCTTAAATAAAACAGGCTGCTGATATCTGCATGAGGGGTCATGATGACAGTTAGAACCATGTTAACCCAAAACAAACTTGCTGATAATGTCAGATAGAACCTTGTTATTCTGGCTAGTTCCCTTATTTTCCAACATATCGCATCCTAAGTCAGTTCCCTGCAAAGATATACTAAAGAGATATTCATTAATGATGTAAACTCAATTTCGCCAAAAATGTCAGTTAGAACCTTGTTATTCTAATGGAGCGATCTATAGGCAAGAGAAAGTAAAAGTCAATTGATTCAAAATTTCCATCTGTGTATTATTTTAAATGTTGACGCTTGAAATAAACTATGGTTATTTTTCAAAATTTTAATCTCATATTTGGACGTTTTATACAAAATAGAGAAATTGCTCAGGGGCCCACATCTTGTGGGTACGTGGATTGCGACCACGAGCTACCCGAGCTTGGACAGGCAGTCCTTCAGTTCTTTAAATGTCTGTCTCTTCCTTCCTCTTTTTAGCAGGCGTCAGACCGTGCGACGGGCCGGCCTGTCCTATTTATTTCGGTCGTAAAAATGTATGATAGGGTTGGAGGGAAAGATTGAGGTCCGCCGACCCCGCATCGCCGGAATAAGGGGAGGAAAGAAGAAGATATACAATAGAGAATCCTAAATAAATACAAAATTTCACAAGAATTAGAAAAAAATTTTAAAGTGTGCAAAAAATGAATTTGAAAAATTTATTTTTCCGACTCATCTGAAAAGAAGCCTATTTGTTTTTTTTATTTAAATTAGCTCACTTATTTATTTATTTTTTTTTAATGAAATACAGTATTTAAAACGTGTGTAAGAATTTCCTTCCATGAATGTTAACCTCTTTTTAAGATGTTTATTAGTTGAAAACATTCGCTTTCAATAAACATTAAATTTGATATTTATTCCCTAATTGAATTGAGTTATCACTCAGGGAATTCGATGAGTGCCGAGCTATGTCTGACATTTCTCCTTTCCTATATGCCAGCGCCTTTTCTCTCCCTGAATATTAAGTATCCACTCTTAATAAGGTCTTGTTTCTCCCTCGTTGTTTCATTGGGGCCGCTTGGTTTAAAATTACATCCTGTAGCACAGGGATACAAAGACAATACGTATTAATGAGAACATCAAGCTATTGAATATTTTTATAAATAAATTCTCATATTATTCTAGAGATAATAATAATAAATGAAATATTAAAAAGATTGATGGCATATTTATTCTTAACAGGCAAAAGTTATAATAAAATTTGTCATAGCGAATAATTCTTTTTTTTTTTCTCATTTTGACTGAAAATGGTCGTAATCTCATATCATATTAAACTTTTTCATTTTTCTCTTCGAAAATAAATTGGAACTGAGAAATGTTATTCATTTATCAAAAAAATAAAATAATATTTCTAAAAGTTTATGTATATTGCCAAAATACTTATGTAATATGAAAAAGAAAATCAAATATTATTGTATTTTTTGTTTTTATTAAATAAAATATATTTCCTCTCTATGAGCTTTTTTCTCTTTACTTTCACTTACATATAAAATATATAATCAAGGCTCGTTCTAGAAATTTTATTATCCTCGACCAGAATCCAGATTTAATCTTAAAAAATTAAGCGGAGGCGGGCGGGGCAGCTAGTATACAAGTAATTATACACCCCCGCCCCCTCCTCTTATTTAAATTGTTCCATTTGATTTGAATTTAGCTTGTAAAGATACTGCATTAAATTGTATTGTATTATATTGTAATCTATGCCCAAGTATAGGTTAATATTTTTATTACAAGTACTATTTAACGGCTGGTAGAATATTATTATATTAATCAGGAATAAAAAACAGAATTTTTTCTTTAAAAAAATTTATTATCAACAGCTAACGTTTCGGTCTTTGTTAAGACCATCTTCGGAGCTGTTAGATGTCATTATGTAGATCTACAGCTGTATATATATTTGGTATTGTATTACGTATTACCCCCTGGTGTAATATAAGAAAACATTTTGTTAAAAAAAAATTTTCCTATGGCTGAGGAGAAATAAATAAAAAAAAAAAATCGGGAATGACTTCCCAAAAACTCGTATATTCTTTTGAAATTCTGTGTGTGTATGTGAACACGATAGCTTAAAAACGCAAGCAGCCAGATCGATGAAATTTGGTATATACTCCATACACTAAAATTGTAGATTTCTATAAACTTGTGTAGTAAATATGTCACTTAGAAGTAGTACTTTGCCTAAAAAGTTTTTTTTTATATTATATATGTTCATTTGTTTATATTTAACCTTTTTTTAATGACATCTGTATGATTTTGTTTTGATTTTTTATCAAAATTAACGAATATATTCTATTTCTTCTTTGATTATTTCAAAAACTATTCAGTTTTCAAAAAAATGTCAAAGAATAAAAACTTTTTAAAATATAATATTTTATCATAATATAACAAAAAAATTGAAAATTTCAAAATTTTTGAAAAAACTTTTTAAGTAAAGTACTACTTCCAAGTGACGTATTTACTCCAAAAGTTGAATGAAATCTACAAATTTAGTGTAAGGAGCATATACCAAATTTCATCGATCTAGCTGCTTTGGTTTTTAAGCAATCGTGTTTACACACACACACACACACACACACAGACATAATGCCAAGGCGAAGCCCCCCTGTTTAGCCGCCAGCCCGTTTCTCATAATTAAGAAAAGGCGAGGGTCCGCCGCAGGCGGGCCCGAGCCAGCTGGCGAGGGGTCCAGGGGGCGTAGCCCCCCTGGTTAGACGCGAAGGCGGGCGGCGCGGTTAGTATATAATATTTAATAAATGCAAAATTAATTTCATTTCAAAACATGATTTGTACAGAATTTTTTTTTTTAAACACTCACACTTTTTTCCCATTCACACAGCCTTTTCGGCAACTTAGGCCATTTAAGACTTTTAACGATACTCGTATGTTTAAATATATCTATTGGGGGTGCAGGCATTCTTATTTAAGTCATTTGGTATCCATCGGACTGCCTGGGGTCCTAACCCGCGACTTTTGGTATACGAGGTTATCACGCTAACCCTTACACCAAGCCCCGAGGGCATTATATATATATATATATATATATATAAAAATTATATATAATATTTAAGATATTATATACATCGCGTAGGCCAGTGGTTCCCAACCTTTTTTGACCCATCGCCCCTTTCTGGAGGTTGACTAACACCCATCGCCCCCCCCCCCCTTTACATTTTCATTGTGTGCCTAATTTTAATTTGAAGTAAAGTGTAAATAATAAAGCAGTTTTATTATTTTAAACAATTTTATTACCGTAGGCCTATATACAGGGCGGCAGACAGACTTGACAGGCCCCGGAGCTACTTAGTAATATGACCCCCCCCCCCAAAAAAAAAAAAACTTAAAGTTTTTTTTTAGTATATAAAAGGCTATTGTGGCCTTCATGCCAACAATTTTTTACACAGTTGACACAACTTTTGAAATAGTTATACATAGCTTACAATATTTATTTAAATAAAGTTATATAAAATTTTTTCAAAATTTCCTAAACAAAGAGTTACAAAGTTTTAATTTATCGAGGCCAGATCCGGACAGAGGATTTCCGGGGGAATCTGGGGGTATGGAAAATTTTTTGAAAATTTGCCACTGAAACCTGCGTTTTTAGCTATCCTGAGTCGTGAAAAAGATCAAACTTGAATTGACCCCGGGCCCCCTGAGGAAAAAAAATTCAAGAAAATGATTATTTTAAATTGAAATTTAAGATTTGAGCTAAAAGTGACGTTTCAATTCTAGATTGGAATTATCTTCAGACTATTTTATTTTTATGAAAATATTTTGTCCTCTTCTATTCTGACCATAACCATCCTGTAAATAGGAGATTTTTCTCTTTGATTTTTATTTTTTAAATTTTTGTAAACTAATAATTTTTCTCCCTTTGAATACTCATCGCCCCCCAATCGCCCCCCCGCTTATTTATCGCCACCCTGAAAACACAAATCGCCCCCAGGTTGGGAACCAATGGCGTAGGCTTTCCAACTGAGTTCATATACCCGAATGCCGTGCTGTGGTCTAGTGGTAAGATCACACTGAGCGCAAATCGGTGGATCCGTGGTTCAACTCCCGGCGGCACACCCTTATATCTTTTTTCGGGTACATGAAGTAATATCTAATTATATATAAATATATATATATATATTTTGGGTCCAGGCATTTGGTATCCAAATGGCCTAAATACAATCATCGATTGTCGCAGAAATGTTTAATATAGCCTACGTATCATTCATTATCTTTTAATCTTCAAAATTAATATAATTCATTTTCAATCTGTATAGAATTAATATTATGATTACATATTGATTATGTCAAGTTACCCAATGAAAAGGCAATAAATTTGTTTTTAGTATCAATAAAATGTAACAATTTCACTAAATGATTTTACTCTTAAATATTGATCCGTTATATATTACTAATTAAATATCGTTTTAAAACGGACCTAGGATTAACCGGAATTAAGATGAGAAAGTTGATTGAGATGATTAAATTCGTAACTCATTATACGGGTCGGGCAAAGGATGGATGACACGGAAAAAACTGGCTCGGAGGTGTTTTTTTTTTGTCCCGAGGGGGGCTTGAGCTCGTGATGTAACTGAATTTAGGAATATCTCGTATCGGAGGAGAAGAGGAGGTAGAATTGCCGAGAATATAAGGAGAACAACGTGACGGAATACGAACATTTGCCACAAGATGAGGATCATCAAACGAGTTCTGGTGATTTGCGGTCTGGTGATGACAGTAGTGGCGAATCCTCTCGCTACTGACAAGGACGACATCAGTGATTGTCTTGAGAAAGACTCAATTAGTTGTGTGCAACTCGCGATGTATCGACATTTAAGAGGATACTTTGACCAGCCGTCGACGCCCCTTTTTGGGGGTCTCACCCTTGAGCATGGCACCGCCCTAACGCCGAGTCACAGCGGACAGGCCGTCGAAATGGCCAGGTCAGTCTCCGAACGAGAAGTTGCCCTCGAGACGTTTCTCGCCGAGAGAATTTCAGCGTTTGTCACCGGATCACAGTTTAAATGGAATTTAGCACCGGTGATCGATCATCTGGCGGAGGGTGCAAGGGCACTCGCGGAAAAAACGCCGCCGTCTGTAAAGGAATGGTTCGGAAGTCTCGAAGACGATGAAGGTGGGTCTTTTATCATCGCTCAACTCTAATTAAAAACTAATTAAAAAATAAAAAATAAATAAACCAACAGAATACGGATTCTTCTTTTTAATTATTTATCTGTCAATTTATTTGAAAATATATCGTTTTGTTACTAATTTTATAATTAACTGTGACAACTTGAATGGATAAAGAGAATTTGTTTCTCTAAAAAAAAATCTGGTGTGACTGGTCACACAGCACACAACTTTCTCTTACCTTCGTTAATCGAAAGTTGTATTTTCTGCTTTTCACACCAGATTTTTTGTGTCGATATATTTAGTTTCCGCCAATATATCAGAATTTAAGATGTCAAATTTATAAACATGGGAAAATATTTATATTTTGTTACCATGGCAACCATTTCTCCTATCTTCTCTATGAAGTGCAAGAGTAAAGTGTACTTCAAACAATTTTAAGGGTAAAACGAGAATATACATTTGAAAGAGCATCTAAAAAACAATTGATTTTTTAATGTTAATCAAAATCGTTAGAGAGAATTTTGAGAAAATCGAAAAAAAAACTAAAAAACTATTACATTAGTAAAGTACTAGTACTCTTTGGCCAATTTTGATTAAAAGCTTATTTTCACGCTCCAGGAGGGTACAAAACTTATATATAAAATTTCAGCCTCATAGCTCAATTCCTTCATGCTTTAAAGTGAACACACACCCACAGACAGACCATGTCGCGAAAACCACTTTTTTGGATTCAGGGGACCTTAAAACGTGAAGATTCATCAAAATCTCGACATCGAATTTTTGACATGAATCCAATACTTTCTCTTTATATATATTAACATATACATATAGGAAAGAGAAAGTAAAAAAAAATTTTAAAAGAAAAATAATTTAATATCTCAGGTAATATTTGATCAAGCCCCTCAAGGGAAATATGAAAATAGAAGTTTCATTTATTTGCTCAACTCGAATTGCTAATAGAAAATTATTTGTATGTTACTCTTGAAGGGGAAGAGATTCACCAATATACTCAAATACGTAATAAATATTTTGACCTTTACTAATAATATGGGAAGAAAATTGCATTGATCCATTTTCTATCAATCGATATCTGCTAATTTATGTTCTTATTTGTTTTATGAGAACAAACACATTTAAAATTTCATAATTATATTGTTAGTAAGTTACTTTTCTTTTGTCTTTAGAAGCGCAATAAAATATAAATATTCATCCGTAGATAAATTATAACTTCGTTAACATTCCAATGTCTAATCCATTTTATTACTCAAACCAGGGACTATGAAACAAGGGTTTATCTCTTCTCTAGGAAATTATTTAGAGGTTTTTTTTTTTTGGACAATTCGAGTTATACTCCCCTCCCCCTCTGTTAAACAAATTATATTTTTATTATTATTCTTTTTTTTTTTGAATTTCGAATATTTATTTGTAACCGGTCAGGCCAAAGCTGATTTTTCGGTTTCATTCCTTTCTGGGACCAACTTCACAGTTATAATTAGGGCTCGGATTTCGCCCTATTTGCCTTTTTTTAATTTATGGCTTAAAATTTAGGCCAATATGTTATGTATACGTTTCATGAAATTCTGAATAAAAGAAGAGGCATTTGTTAGTGCCTATAATGCCTATTTTGGCCGATTCTGGGTTTTAGTACCTATTTCATCTATAAATGCCTTTTTTAGTGCCATTTTAAGTTCAAATATCCAATTTCAATTTTTTACGAGCTATACATAGCCTAAATTTAAAATTTTTTTAAATTATCAAGAAAATATTTCAAGGAGGGGGGTAAAGGGGGTAATTACCCCCCCTCCCGAGATTTGAAAAAAAAAATGTATTTTTAATATAAAATTTTAAATAGTACTTAAAAATTTGATTTGTATTTGTATTCTGGCAAACAAGTACAGAATTACCGAAATTAAGAAAAAATTGTGTGCTCTGCGACCAGTCACACCAGATTACCAAAAATAAAACATCAATTTTGTAATTTTTTTTATATTATTTCTTAAATAATACCTTTTAAGTGCCTATTTTTACAATAAATGCCTTTTTAAGTGCCTATTTTAATAATTATTAGTGCTTAGTTGCCTGCCTATTTTAAAGATTTTTAGTGCCTATAAATCCGAGCCCTAGTTATAATAAATAGATCTCAATTGACAGCAAAGGCGGATACAAGGGGGGGAGTAAAGGGGGTGATTACCCCCCTGAGATTTAAAAAAAAAATACTTTTTTTCGAAAAAAAAAATGTATTTTTAATTCAATAGCCAGGTTTTGGCCTTTTTAGTACACAAATAAAAAATACAATTTTTAAAAAAATCATATTTATTTTAAAAGGTTAACAAACCAATGTAGGTTTCGACAGCTTCCAGCTTGTCTTCCTCAGTGTCGGGTTTGCAACTTTTTATAGGTGATTTTTACAGAAATCCTCTCCAGGAACAAGCCTTCTTTTCCATATAATGCCCAACACTTTCTTATCAACATACATCAGTTTAAGAATGCCTTATTTTAAAATAAATATGATTTTTTTAAAAATTGTATTTTTTATTTGTGTACTGAAAAGGCCTAAACTTCGCTATTGAATAATATATATAATAATAATATACTCGGTGAGTCTACGTTTTGAATGTATTTTTAATGTAAAATTTTAAAAATTAATAATTAAAATTTTGATTTATATTTATATTCTTGCAAACAAGTACAGAATGCGCTTTTAAATTACCGAAATTTAAAAAAAAGTGTGCTGTGCGACCAGTCGCTCCAGATTACCCCCCCCCCCCCGAGATTGTCAGTCTCACAAGGTTTTAAATTATTTTACATTTGCATGATATTTTTACTTTTTTATTTGTTTTAATGTCTTTTTCTGCATCTCAGACTATTTAGACCCCATCCCTTTTTATTTATTTATTATTATTTTTTTTTTAACACTCACACTTTTTTCCCATACACACACACATACACAGTTTTTTCGGCAACTTAGGCCATTTAAGACTTTGACGATATCCGTTATAGAGATTAATATACATATTAGGGGTCCAGGCATTCTTATTTAAGCCATTTGGTAAATAAAATCATCGGACTGCCTGGGGCCCGAACCCGCGACGTTTGGTATACGAGGTTAGCACGCTAACCTCTACACCAAGCCCTTTTTGTTTCAAAGCCAATTCATTTAAAATACATTTAGATGATTAAAATAAAATAGAGTGAATGAGAAAAAAAGTGTGAATGTTTAATAAAAAAAAATAAATAAAATACTGTATAGCTATAATTATAAGCAAACGGTCATAAAATAATTCGCTTTATAAAGTTGAAATTTGTAAAAAAAATCTGAGTTCCCCACTACTCCTTGAATAATTATATTTATTTTATTTTTTTATTTAATCATCGCTTTTTTTCACGTCTAATAAAAATAACATTCAGCTGTTGAATTTATTATAAAAGTCTTTGCCCGAAGCCATTTATAAAAATAAAAAAGTAAAATAAATTATACCATCATATCCCATTAACAAAAAAAAAAAATATTTTTATTAAGTCCTCGATTCTCAGTTCATATTACACAAATTTATTTTATTTTAGTATTAGTATTAAATTTAATGCTTATAATTAAAGCCTGGATTTTTATGCAGTATTAATCCTTAAATATGCCATATCAAATAAATGCCTTCCAATTAAAGGTAAATCATGTTATCTACTGATGTAAAACTAATCTTTTGCTTTTGAACAATTAGGTCGTTGTAAGAGACAATTGATCAAAATATGAAGCGGAAGTTTACTTCTTTATAGAGCAGGGTAAATTAATACTAATTAATATTAATTGTTCTTCATATGGATTTAATCCAATCATTAATTTCTTTAATGCATCTTGTCGTAAATTTTTTTCGTGTAATTTTTGTGCCTTGACATCTAATTAACATTTTTTTCTCATTCAACACAATGTTCCACATGTTATTAAGCCTATATCCATCTTCTTTGTTGATAATTTTTATTATTATTATTTTTTTTTTTAAACACTCACACTTTTTTCTCATTCGCACTCACACACACACACACATTCACACAGTCTTTTCGGCAACTCAGGCCATTTAAGACTTTGACGATAACCGTTATTATTTATAATATCTATTGGGGGTTCAGGCATTTCTATTTAATTCAACAAGACATGTGAATGTTTTTATTGGCGAGGCCAAACATCCCATGGCCCCCGGGAATCGAACCCAGGATCTCCGCCTTTCCGGGGCATAGGCGTGCTATCCATTGCATTGAATGACTTGTTTAGTCCGAATCGAGGTATTTTGAATACTATTATCTTATTCAAATATATAGATCTCGAAAAATATTTAACTATTTCTATTTAAGCCATTTGGATACCTGGATTTTTATTCAGTATTAATCATCGGATTGCGTTGGGTCCGAATCCGCGACGTTCGGTATAGAAGGTAGGCACGCTACCGACTAGACCAAGCCCGTAGGCCTTTGTTGATATTATTTGGATGTTTATTAATTTCACCAAACGTCGCGGGTTCGGACCCCAGGCAGTCTGATGATTTTATTTGGATACCAAATGGCTTAAATAGAAATGCCTGGACCCCCAATAGATATTATAAATAATAACGGTTATCGTCAAAGTTTTAAATTGCCTAAGTTGCCGAAAAGACTGTGTGAATGTGTGTGTGTGAGTGTGAGTGTAAATGAGAAAAAAGTGTGAGTGTTTATTAATTTCATTCGACTCTTTGACTTTTCTTTTCCACCACTCATTTTCAACGTGAAGCGTTTTGACATTGTCTGAATTAATTTTATGTCCAGTTGTTAGGGCATGTTCGGCAATTGCTGACTGATTTGGATGTTCCAATCTGATGGCTCTCTCATGTTCGGACATTCTAGTTGAGATCTTTCTACTTGTTTCACCAATATATACTTTATTACATTCTCAAGTTACCTTATGTTATACCTATATAAAAATGAAAAATAATAGAGTTTATAAGGTAACTTGTGAAATCAGTCTGCAATTGCAGAACATGCCCTAACAACTGGCCAGTTGATACGAACTTATTCAATTTGCTAATTTTCTTTCAAAAAAATTTACCCTATATCTCTTTTCTATTAAGAGTTACGTTATATATTTGTAATGTTATTTAATGAATATTAATTAAACCTTAAGGTGAAAATGGATCTTAATAATCAATAAAATAAGCGAAGAAGCCAAACGGGGGAATATTTATTTGAATTTCAAATCTAAATAATCAACTCAACTTTAAGAGTAATTGACATATTCGTATTTTTGCTTGTAACTGTTATAGGCTAAAAATACTTCCCTAATTAATTATGCTTAAATGTAAATACATTATACGTTTTAATGGTCCAACAAAATCAATCCAGATTTATAAAATTAAATACTTATTAGGGCCTATTACGAATAAATAAATCTTTTTATTTATTTATTATTATCAATATTATTGATTACGAAATCGCCTTTTGCGTATCAATCAATTATTAATTAATTAGTATATTTAATTTATTAGCATGTTTAATGCTATAATGCTTTACAAGCTCTAATTTTATTGGCTAATGGAGTTGGTCATTTTAACATTTTATTGAGGAGAGTGGGTTGTATTGGCACAAATGGCCAAATGGAATCAAAGCTTATAAAGGAGAAATTTTTAATAAAAATAAAAAAAGGAATGGGTGTCATTTGGCAATGACTGACGGGCAACCCTTAACACCATTTTCTGGAAAATTAAGCTATAAATTGAATTTTATTAATTTTTTTTTTATTAAACCCTTTCTGCTCTTGAATTTGTCACTGGTTTAATGCATAAATTGATAAAAATTGATTCAACGAAAATCCTCATTTCCAGGCCCGTAGGCCAGAAATTTTTTCCAGAAAGTTTTAGACGTTCAGGATTACTCTTCTCCCATATGAATAAATTTTAAACTAAATACAATAATATTGATGAGAAGTGACTGTAGACTTTGGATTGGGTATAAGAGAATTTGCAGCCAAGAAATTAAATAATAAACTTTTATTTAATTAATTAACCGTCGACGTTTCGATCGCAAATCACGACCTTCTTCAGGACGATTAATTGTTAGAATACATGGTTAACAGTATTATATTCAGTTGAGGTTTATAGCTGATATGATTTATTTGAGGTTCAGGAATTCACTAATGAGCAACGCAGCTAGTTTTTTTTCTTTCAATTTTTATTATTAAATATAAGTGCCAGGGCCAACGTTTCGGTCGCATATGATGGTCCTATATGCGACCGAAACGTTGGCCCTGGCACTTTATATTTAATAATAAAAATTGAAAGAAAAAAAAACTAGCTGCGTTGCTCATTAGTGAATTCCTGAACCTCAAATAAGTATTATATTCAATTATCATTGTAAATTATACAATATTTAATTGGGCTATATGTATTAAGAGTGAGTGGCTTGATCGCTTAGGACATATTACAATCAATTGATTATATTCAATTATCATTGAAGTCCTAAGTGAGCAAGTCACTCACTCTTAATACATATAGCCCAATTAAATATTGTATAATTTACAATGATAATTGAATATAATACTGTTAACCTTGTATTCTAACAATTAATCGTCCTGAGGAAGGTCGTGATTTGCGACCGAAACGTCCAAGGTTAATTAATTAATTAATTAATTAACTAATTAAATAAGTTTTTTATTTAATTCCTTGGCTGCAAAGTCTCCTATACCCAATTAAATGCAATACTTAAAGAAAAGAGAGTCGCTAAACCTTTAGCAGATTTCATTCATATCCTTCCGACTCACGATGGTTTCTTAGTGTTGTTTTATTATAAATCCACTGACGAAGGAGTGTCATAGGGCCTCCGAAATATTTGGAAATATGTCACCTCAAATATTTAATAAAATCTGCTGAGCATTTAGCATTTTCATTTTTCTCTTTTTTTCTAAGTAAATCAATTTCAAAAACGCCATCCCGAGTCGAAACTTAGCTCCTACTTTTATCTCTCAGGTCTGATTTAGAGCACTGTAAGCTAATCTAGCCTAGCTCTGACATTGAACTCTGAGACCATACCTTTTTCTAATAGGCCCAAACTTTTATTTCCATTAGGTCCGACATTGGTCCCCGAACTGATAAAAATGGAAATTTGTACCATTTTGGGGTTCAAAGTCGGACCTAATTTAACATGCAATAAATAGATTAGCTTTGAACCTCCAAGACCTACTATAGGACTTAAATTTCGACTCGGGATTAAAAAAAATATTTTTTTATAATTTTTAACATCGCGCGATGCTAGAAATTTTAAACGATGCATCTTGTAAAATTTTAAAACAATAAATTTCTATTTGAGCGTTGATTGAAAAAATTCCATCTTTTTCAAACAAAGCTCTACCTGGTTAATAAATTTCTATTGTATATTAGGCGTATTATTTATTTATTTATTTATTCATGTTAAAATGTACATAGAGCCTGATGGCTCCTCATAGAGTACAAGTTTATTAGGAAAATAAATAATTATTATTTTTTATTTAATTTCATGGAGGATGTTTTGAGATCCCCCCCCCCCGGCTACTGGCTACTGCTTTGCTCATCTCAGATCATGAAATGATGATGTAGCTAATAAATTTATCAAATTATAGAAAAATACATTAAAGATTATAGGATTAAAACAATTCTTCAAAAGCTTCAAAATGAATTTAAATAGCTGGCTTAAAACCTATTTACTCATATATTATTATGATGAATATTCAAAGAAGATATTCAATCAGAAAATAGTCCAAACTAGTTAAAAAAAAAAAATCTAAAACAAGTATATCAACTTGACGCGTAACAAAAAAAAACCTGGAACGTATATTTCCTTTATGTTTTAAAAGAGGTGCCCAACCTGATCTCCAGTCGGGGAGTAGGTCAAAACAACTCCAGCAAAAAAATATTATTAAAAAATAATTTAGGCGTTTTTTTATTTAAATAATCATTATTAATTGGAGTTTAAAAAAAAATTCGTGGAATTTCGATTCAAGGTGAGGAAGAAATATTATTGGGGAACAAACTAATTACCATAATCTTCCTTTGATTATATATTTTTGGAAATTAGCGAGTATCGGTGTTAATTACTCCGAAGCAAAAAAAAAAAAGATGAGTCAGAGTTTAAACAAGTTTAAAAAATCCAGAGCTCTAGGGCATCTGGATTAGTGCTTTTTCTTTATCTGTCTCTTTTTTTTGTAAATTGTTCTTTGAATAAATAAATTTTAATTGCCCTCGGGGCATGGCGTAGAGGTTAGCGTGCTAACCTCGTATACCAAACGTCGCGGGTTCGGACCCCAGGCAGTCCGATGATTTTATTTAAGCCATTTGGATACCAGATGGCTTAAATAGAAATGCCTGAACCCCAAATTGATATATTAATTACAACGGTTATCGTCTAAAGTTAAATGGCCTAAGTTGCCGAAAAGACTGTGTGAATGTGTGTGTGATTGTGAGTGTGAATGAGAAAAAAGTGTGAATGTTTAAAAAAAAAAAAAAAAAAAAAATTTTAATTGTCATTGCTCTCTCAAGCGGAGATGAACGTAAATACGTTGAAGTAGGGGTCACTTGTTTTATATTCCAAGTCAGGAGTTCACTGGTTGTCGCAATACCTATTTTTTTAAAATTATCCCTCTCTTCTACTGAGGGTTGCTCTCCTCTGTTCGGATGCCAATTTGAATAAATATGAGCTCTTTAGCCTATTGTCAATTTATTGCCTGTGCCAATGTTTTGGGGCTAGACGCCCCAACAGGGCACAGATCGTTAACATAAGCTTCCCTCAATCGTCATAAAATGTATAAGATTTACATTATAAAACGACTTTACGTTAACGATCTGTGTCTTGAGAATGGGTCCCCTACAAGGCGACATAGGCAATAAATATAGTGGTATAGAGCCGAAAAACTCCTCTTCTCTTTGTTCTTCCAAATATATGATATATGCAATACGTTAGAGACAAAAAAAATCTTTTAATTCTAATTCTCTTAAATTCAATGAAAAATTTATTATTAATAGTTCACACTTTTCACACTCACACTCAAACACTCATTCACACAGCCTTTTCGCCAACTTAGGCCATATAAGACTTTGACGATAACCGTTATATTAATATAACACGGCGGATATATTTGAGGTTCATGCTTAAATAAAATCATCGGACTGCCTGGGATCCGAACCCGCGACCCTTGGTACAAGGTCAGCACGCTAACCCCTATACCAAGCCCGTGGCCTTATTAATAGTTATAAAATCAGACTGTTGTTAGTTAAGTATTTTATGTTCCAAGAAGCCAGTGGTTTCATAATTTAATTATTTGCAAGTGGACGGGATACACGCTTGAAAATGAGCAGGCAGGTTGAAAAAATAAGAATTACGAATCACTCTGAGGATAAGCGTGCTCGAGCGCTCGAAACGTCGGCTACAAAATATAAAATTTGGATTTATTTATTTTCAGTTTCCCGTCCACTTCCAATTAAATTCCAACCAAATTAAAGACAACCAGCTCAATTTATTTAAAAGAAGAAATTAATGGCTGAGTGTCTTTTAATCTTGGTCAGTGCGGATGTTTCGGGCATTCAACAATAAATTAAACCCAGGCATCTACTACAATTCTCATAGACAATTAAACATACTTTTAATGGTATATGCAAATTTGTATTATAATTTTGAATGACCTACATGTATCAATCAAAACAACATTAACAATTTATCGTCCTGAAGATGCGTTCCCGAAACGTCGATGATATTTAAATGAAGTTTTCGTTCTTTGCTGGCTGTCAATTTAGTTAATTTTCTTGACTACCCTTTAATTAATTTATAAACTCAAATTGTCTTAGGAAGTCAAAAAAAAAAAAAAAACAAATTCGATGATCACCTATAGTCCTAAGAATTAGAATGAGTTATATTCTGGTTTTGGTTTTTACTTCCTGCAAAGTAGGCAATCCAAACGGACAACTCTTTATTCGATTCAAGAGCTTCCCTCACTATTCCCAGTTTATTTCACTTATTTTCTACGTATATTTTAACAAATTTAACTAATAAATATAGTGATCAATTTTAGAGCAGTTCTGATAGAACTAATCGAGAAAATTAGTGATTTGGGTTGCTTATCTACCATGAAGTAAAAACTAAGATTTATCCACGCCAGTGTAACTACTAGTTCTAAGTAGTCACTTAGAACTAAGTGACCATTGAATTTGTGTTTTAGACAATTTTATAAATTAATTAAATGGGAGTCAATACTCTAAGCGAATCAGTGACCCATATTTAGATGATCCTCTCTAAGACACAGAGGTCAGGATTTGTGGTTGTCACACCAGTTTATTTTTCTTATCTTATTCTGTAGAGTGTTTTCATTAGTTTGGAGAAAAGAAAAAAGTTCTATTTTTGTTACCCCCCCCCCCCCCCCAACCGCAAATCCTTGTCTTCTCCTTTTATCTCCCTAGAAGGGAATTCAATGTTGATCGCATATCAGTTTTGTTTGATCTCTTTTTCTGGACGTTACACACTTTAGACAATTCCTTTATCAAATTCGATTTGGCTTAAAGATAAGGACGTTTCATCTACGAAGTGACATTATCAGTTCTTTAATAAAATTTCATTTCTTTTCTTTAAGAGGGATTTTACTTTTAATATTCAGCCTTTTCTTTAAGAATAGAGACAAAACTATTCTTGTCTTTGGTTCATCCACCCTTATATATTCAAGGAAATGTATTACAATTTTTTTTAAATTTATTTAATGTCTTTTTCACTTTTTTGTTTTTCTCAAAATTCGCTCTAACGATTTTGATTGACGATTTTTGTCTGTTTGTTTGTGTGTGTGTCTGTCTGTGAACAAAATATCTCAAGAACGAAAAGAGCTAGGAGGTTGAAATTTTATATTTAAGTTAGGCACCCCCATGGGACGTGACACGAAGCTTTTGAACAAAATCGGCCAAAGAGTACTAGTACTTTACTGATGTACTTTTTCATTTTTTTTCGATTTTCTCAAAATTCGCTCAAACGATTTTGATTAAAATTCAAAAATCAATTATTTTTTAGATTCTCTTTAAAATTAATGTATATTCTCATTTTGTCATTCAAATCTTCTGAAGACCACTTTATTCTTGTACTCCATAGAAAAGATAGGAAAAATGGTTGCCATGGTAACAAAATATAAATATTTTCCCATGTTTATAAATTTTACATCTTGAAAATCGAATGTACCTTACTGTCGGAAACTAAATATATGTCGACACAAAAAATCTGGTGTAACAAGCACAGTACATAACTTTCGATTACCGAAGGTAAGAGAAAGTTGTGTGCTGCGCGCCAGTCACATCAGATTTTTTTTAACTTATTTTATTATAAATTTACTGTATTTCAAAATTACATTTTCTTATCTGTTGAATTTCAAAGCGAGCACATTGACAGGAAATAAATTAATTTTTATTAGACTATTAAAATATTCGTTTTCTTTTATTTTAAGTAACCCTAGACAAATAAAGAAATATTTAATTAGAAATTTCTTCTTATCTTATAACAGTTATATATTTGTGTTTTTTTTTAACTAGAATGTCAATTCACTTTGGATTGTAATTAAATGAAAATGATTCAGTTAAAATTAGTCTCTGGATTCCAATCCAAGAAGGAATAGGTCGGTTGGATTTGTGGTTTTTGGTTGGCTATCAGTTATCTAGAATTTAATTTGAATTTCCAAATGAACAAAATACCCTTTAGGGATACTGTGATGTTTTGAATTTGGCTTGGAGCTTTGTAACTGTCGCGAAAGAAAAAATGCAACCAAGAAAAATTAATTGTTTGTTCCTTCCAGTGTATATTTGATTGTATAATAATGCATGGACCCTGTTATGCATTAATGTGTCAAGCGCCAAAAAAAATTAAAAATTGAGTTAAGCACGGAATATTGTTTCAAATGCTATAATTAATAGAATTTTTTATGAAATATGTCCTAAAAAAATTTATATTTAATGTTACTTGCACAATTCACAAAAAAAATTATATATAATCCAATGAAAACAAAAAACTTTAATGTTAATTTTCTCAAAACTCTGTAGATGGCGTTTGTTCTTCAGTGGATTTCACCTCATTCACCATATACGACCCTTACAATTAAAATGCTTGGAAGCGACCATGTTATACGTCTTAAAATGATTAATAATTGCTAGATGTATAAGGGTCGTATGTGACGAATGCGGTGAAATCCACTGAAGAAGGAGTGCCGATAGGTCTCCGAAATATTTGGAATTATTGCCTTGTAACTAATAAAAAATTGCTGAAAATATAGCGTTTTCTTTCTCAAATAAACCAACTTCAGCAACACCACTTAAGGAGACTATATTAATATCATGCATAAACATGTTTGTACAATTTTGCATCGTTATAAAAAAGTACAACAAGAACCATTCAACAACCAACTATGCGACTGAAACTATATTTGAACAGCAAATGATCTGCTTGCCCTGTAGATGAGTGCGACTAGCGCTCTAAACGTCGGCGACAAGATATTACGTTTTTTATTTTTACTTGGCTGCTGTGGGACACATTATTAAAACTAACAAATTTGACTATTTTCCCATAGAAAAAAAAATATTTTTTAATAACAGCTTGTAACAATCAATTTGTTGAATTTTCGTGTTTCAGGTCGAGCAAGGAGACGCAGAAAAATGGCGATGCTTTTACCAATATTACTTGCTGGTAAAATGAAATTCACTGCGCTCCTTTCAATCGGTTATCTCGCCATTGCGTTCCTGGCGAAAAAAGCAATCCTCGCTGGATTATTATCCATTATAATAAGCGTACTAATTGGATTGAAGAGGTTACTCTGGCACGACGAAAGCTCCGGCTTCCATGGATACAGTGCACCTTCAACGTTCGATTGGGCGAGAAAGAGCGACCAACGTGGAGATGACACCCTCGCTTATGGAGCTCACGCTCCAAGTAGCAGGTGACCTCTTCTCTTCTCTCTCACCTGGAAACGGGGATTAGATTAGATTAAATGCCCGCTATCAATCGCTTTAAATCACTCGACTGGCTTAATTTCATTTCAAAAGAGATTGAACCCTCAGGCGATACGAAACCAGGGTCAAGTGAAGAGACACAAAAAAAGTCAACTTGATATTTCGCAATTGAATTAAAAAAAAAAAAAAAAAAAAAAAAACAAAAAACCATAAACTAGACAAATAATAAATAAATAATTAAAGGTGTTTCTACATTTTTTATTCGATATTTTTCTACCAACAAAGCAAATATTTAATTGAATTTAAATAAAATGGCGGCTGGCTAGACGGGCAGAATAAAAAATAATAAAAAGAAAGAAAAGAAAATTGAATGTTAAAAATTCGTGTTGTTAAAGCAAATAAATCGCCTTTATTATTGCTTCTTAAAGACGTTTCGACCGCGCCTGGAGGCCTTCATCAGCTTACTCAAAGACAAAAATTCACAATAATGCAATTACAGTATAACCTGATGACATAAGACATTTAGTGACAGAGCAGTGATATAGGAAGACATGTAAAATGCTCTGTCACCAAATGATCTTTCTTATCAGTAGGGTTCGGATCGATATGCATTAAAAATCCACAAAATTTAGATTTTTTTTTAAAATTTAATTAAGATCTTTTTCGGCATCGAAGGCCATTTAGACCCCGTCCCTATTTATTTAAATTGATTTGTAGCAAATTCAATTTAAATAAATTTTGTCGCATGAGATGGGATGCGAACCCGCGACCCTTGGTATAAAAGGCCACTACGCTAAACCCTACACCAAGACCCGAGGGCCCATCCCTATACATTTAAAATCCCAAAATATCTAGTTGTCTGTCAAATTTAATTTTAACTTTAAAAACGACTACCAAATAATATAGAAATAAAATAGATAAATGGCCTCCCATACCGAAAACCAAAAAAAAAAAACCGTTGAAACATTCTTCCCACAAAACACCACAGATTTTTAAGTAAAGCGAATATAATTTGAATCATATTTTTGAGATTTGGAAGATTTTCAATAAAAAATGAGGCGGAGAATGGAAAGTGGATGGAGGAATTATTTTAATATGATCTTCTGGGGCCATAAAAGGCCTAAATACTGAATATAAGAAAAATAGAAAAAATTATATGCAAAATCCGAACCCTAATCATCAGTTTATACTGAAATTGCATACCTGTTAGGAATGTCGCTAATTTTTGTTATTTATGTCAAGTTTTTGACTATGCAATCGGGGCTGCTGAAGGCTTGCAGTTGCGGGGGAAACGTCCCCATATTTAAATTTATTTACTTTTTTTTTTCTTTATTTTACAATCCGTGGCACGGATCCATTCAGCCCTCCAAATTTTATTATATAAAACATGAATATAAAAATACACAGCTATGAATAAAAAAAAACATTTTTAGAAAAAAAAAACAGAAAGTTATTATAAACAACTCTTTTACAAAAACATCATAAAAGAAAATGATATAAATAATTTAAACAACAACCCTATGCCTATGGCTTTAGGGGTGAATTAAAAAGAAAAATAAAAAGTTTAAACATAATATCAACTTGCTTTTGTCTTTTGATACGTGGCTTGTGCAGATATGATGAACTCCTATAGATAAATCTTGTAGATCTTCTACAATAGATGAGATTTCAGAAATTATGGGAACACGGAAGTTTAGATTTATCTTTATTGATAGTGATCGTATTGTTAGGGATCGGCAACTTTCCTCAATGGAGATCCCGTACAAGAATTTCTTCTTTGTTGAATTAATTATTGAGGTGTAGGAGGGATATAGGTGTAGGCAAATCAAATATGTGGTACTTAATAAAAGATGTTTATTGACATTGATGTACAGTGAGGGACAATATTAAATCCCACCCAGGGGTCTACCTGGCTTTAGAGCCCTTCGGGTAGGCAACCATTTACGGTCTGTCTATTGAGTTGCCTTAAAATGAACTTTCCCCTGCAATTCTGTAAACTCTATTAAAATTAGAAACCAGAATGATTTAAAAAGTGTGGCTTCCTTGAGGTATAAAAATCTAAAAAATAACAAATTATTTCAGATAGCATTTGCGTCAATAATTAAAATTAAAAATCCGGCTAAGAACTTGTTTCTCAATCTTGAGTTCGTAGCCGGACTTTTAATTTTAATTATTGACGCAAATGCTATCTGAAATAATTTGTTATTTTTTAGATTTTTATACCTCAAGGAAGCCACACTTTTTAAATCATTCTGGTTTCTAATTTTAATAGAGTTTACAGAATTGCAGGGGAAATGTTCATTTTAATGCAACTCAATGCTTACCCATAGGGCTCTAAAGTCGGGTGGGACTTAATATTGTTCGTCATTGTACATAGGAGGTGGGAGATGTGTGTCCCTCCTGAGTTGATTCTCGAGCTCATATAGTTAAGGGCAAATTTTTTTTTATTTGGACCGTATACGTCCGGTTGCTAAGGGTTGGATTATTCATGCTTAAAGAAGAGAGAATGAAAATAGTCACATCGGCTATCCATAAATTAAGCGCCTATTCAGTTGACTATTTATGGCTTGGGATTAGAGACAAAATCATTCCCTTGTTTTGCTTAGATAAATAATCCAACTTTGCGTAATTGATATTTTCTAATTTGTAGATTGAAGTATTGTTCCCATTTCATTGAACATTTATTTATTAACATCTCGGGTTGGTTTATCCATTCATTTTGTTTGGATATTTACCATATATAGGGATTTAAAAAAAAAGGATTTTGGATTCCCTTTGAACAGAGAGTTTAATTTTTTTTTTTTGTTTTTTGTTTTGTTTGAGCTACTACTGAAAGCTCAGCTTATCTCTCTGGTGCATAGAGAATAAAAATTAGTGAAAAGAGAGAGAAAGAGGTGTGTGTTAGTAAATTATTTGGGCAAAAAAGCTTAAGATGAAAGAAACATTTGATGATGACTTTGAATTTTATTTTCTTTTAGAATAATTGAAATTTTCCAATGGGGCTTATAAGTGAGATTTAGCCCTAATCCTTTCTCTGTTTGTACTAAGGGTTATTGGAGTTTTTAATTTTTATCAAAATAAAATAATATTTTAAAACACTGACATATTAAATTGAGGGTTAATTCTCTACAAATGACTTCCAAAACTAATTTAGTAATTTAAAAGTATTGTGATTATCTAATAATTTATCTTTTTTTTTTTGTTTCAGATAATTCAACTTCGGGACTTGATTCATTTTTTTTTATTTTTGAAAAAACAGTGAAGAATTTAGAAAGACAATATTTATTTATTTATTTATTTATTACTTTTAGTTAATTTATAACTTATTTATTAAAGTGTTCCTAATAATAGTAATATAATTGCAATGGTAGATGGTACTAAAAATTAATATGCTTATAGAGACTATCAAAATGGTATTTTTTAGAACGATTACATCTACCACTGTATTTTATTTATTTATATACACAATAATAAAATAATACGTTTGATCAAAATGAAATTAAAAATTTCTTTGTTTATAGAGCCATTGGTATGTATTTATTTTTATAATTTGATTCAGAGAATAAAATATGATATTTGATCAAACTTATTACATATTTCCCCCCTTTTTTTAATGAAGTACAAATTTATTTATAAAAAATAGCCTAGAATTTATATAAATATAATTTATACGTATTCATATAAAATATCATCTTTTAAAAAGGTTTTGATAATAAATTAAAAAAAAAAAAAATAAGTAAACATTAAATAGCTACATAATAGGGGGAGTGGGGGTGGAATTGCAGTTTATTTAGATTTACTCTACAAATGGGCGTAGCCAGACATCTTGTTAGGGAGAGGGGCCAATCACTTGTTAGGACGAGAGTGGGGGGTGTATGCAATTAATATATAGGCCTGCATATATTAATCATTATTTTATTATTATTTTCCTTATATAAACTCATTAAAAAAAAAAAAAAAATTGCACAATGTGAAAAATATATATTTGTTTTTAATAGAAAAAAAATTTTCAGGACAAGGCATTACCCCCCCCCCCCCGCTGGCTAAGCCCATGACTCTCCACTCTAAAGAGAATCTCACACTACCCTTAAATCATCATCTAATTCTTCTTATCTTTATTAATTTATTTTTATTTTGGATTGAAAGAGAGCAAGTACGGGTGCAGAGAGCCTTTGGATGCCAAATACCGATAGGAAGACATTTCGGACAAAATGTTATTCGTCCATCCTCAGTGCTTATAATCTGACTCAGGATGGATAAATAAAAATTTTGTCCGAAATGTCCCCTTTTCGGCATTTGGCATCCAAAGGCTCTCTTTATTTGCTGCACCCGTACTTGCTCTCTTCCAATCCATAACATTAACAGCGACCTCTTCAGCTTATATTATTACTTTTTTTAAATTATTTATTCATTTCTTTTTCTTCTTCATTCAGATATCTGTTATCTTTTTTATTGGAGATTTGCTCGGGAGGATTTCCACTTTCTTTTTAGAATTTCAAAAAAATTAGACAGATAGATATGCAGGACCGACCGCAGACAAAAAGGGACATAAATTATCGGGGTCCGGATTCAAACTCTAACTGAATCATGAAAAAAAAAAAAATTATTTTTTTCCCTCTGAATATTCGAATTTAAATGTCAACTTTATTTTAACGAGAGGGAGGGGGGTGTATTGTTATACAGGCCCGGCAAGACTACATGTAAAATAATATAAATTGATTATTAATTAATAGGATTTTTTGGATTTTGGTTTTTATTAAATTATCACCGGTACAGTGAGGGACAATATTAAGTCCCAACCATGCTTTTTCTATTTGTGATTATTTCAATGATTTTAAAAAATAATCAATATTTTTTAATGGAACTTTCATGGTTCAAACCTAGAATATTTCCAATAATGATTTTCATTTTCTTTCATAAAAACAATGAAATAAACACAAGTAGAAAACGCATCGATGGGACTTAATATTGCCCTTCACTGTACATCACTATTCATTCATTTATTCCCCTTGTAATTGTTTCGTTATTTATTTTTTTAAATATGCCTGTGCCCTCGGGCTTGGTGTAGTTGGTAGCGTGTCTGCCTTGTATACCAAGGGTCGAGGGTTCGGATCCTAGACAGCCCGATAATTTTATTTAAGCCATTTGGATACCAAATTGATATATTAATTCATAACGGTTATCGCTTAAAATCTTATATGCTCTAAGTTGCCCAAAAGACTGTGTGTATGTGTGTGTGAGTGTTTAAAAAAAAATGCATGAAAAACAGTGAGAGCTAATATTAAAGCCAACCCCATAAGTTTTTTTGTTCAAGTATTTATTTAATTGCTTTTATTAAAGAATTTTTATTGAAAATACCAAGAAAAGTTTTAAAAAAAAAGCATAATTGGACTTTAACTTTGGCACTCATTGTTTATTGACCATAGGTAAGGAGACTCAGGCATTATAGAGTTTTTTAATTTTTTGGAAAAAGCATTCCACTCTTGATATCTTCTCGAATAAAAACAAAAGACGGATTTCTCTTATAAAAATATTTTAAATAAAATTTACTATATATTCTATACGTTTCCTTTGTATGTAAATTTCATCTCTAACTGAACTTCTATCTATTATTCTATTAAGAGGCAATAACGAATTTGGACAGTACTTTTTTTTTTTTTTTAACATTCACACTTTTTTCTCTTTCACACTCACACTCACACACACATTCACACTGTCTTTTCGGCAACTCAGGCCATATAAGACATTTACGATAACCGTTATTGATTTAATATACTACATATATGGGGTCCAGGCATTCTTGTTTAAGCCATTTGGTATCCAATTGGCTTAAATAAAATCATCGGACTGCCTGGGGTCCGAACCCGCGACGTTTGGTATACGAGGTTAGCACGCTAACCTCTACACCAAGCCCCGAGGACTAATTTGGACAGTACTTAATTGTCTGTTTTATTTATTAAAAACAAAACACTTCAAGGAAAAATGAAAACAAAACATTTTTTATAAGATGATATTTGTATTTTGTGGATATGGATCTCTTCTTCTCTTTTACTTCTTCAATCTATTTTTTAAAAATAACTCTAGTCTAAATTGTATGTTTTACGAATTAAAAAGAAATATAATCTTTTATACACATATAATTGAGATAAGTTTTCTGTTTGTGTTTGATTATCCGACCCCCACCTGCAGATAGATAAGAGTGCATTACCCAGTGATGATGAAGTTGTGGAATGATTTTTTTTCTTTTTTTAGTCATTTGATGATGGGACCATCTGTCGTTCCATTTGAAATGCCATAAGGGCCTTTTGGATCAATCGAGAGCTATCAAGAAATGTTATCAGGTATGAGCGAATGTTTTTTTTTTTTTTTCAATAAAAATGCTAAATTCACATTTAAAATATAATCTATATGCATTTATTTATTTATGCAATATTTTTTTCTATCTATAAAATTATTAGATGAAATTCTGTAATTGAATAATAGTATTCAAAATTTTTAATTTCTATTCTGAATATTATGGAATATAAATTTTTCTTGGAAATTTTTATTAAACGGTTTATTTTCAAAGGTTTTTTTAAATAATATATAATATTAATTCGTTGATGTATTTTGTACAAATTTTTTTACCCTGGAATTGAAAATAATTAAAAATAATTTTGCTGACAAAGACCGAAGACTCCGGATTGTGAGAAGACTTCTTGATGCCGATAGAAAAAAATTTCTGTAACTAGCCTAAAATGTAATGTAATAGAGTAATAAAATTTTGTTTTTATATTAGGCCTATTACTAAGTTCGTTCGTTATTTTGTTTAAATCAAATTATTTTTTGATTAATTGTTTCTGGCCTTCTTCAATTGCTAAATCGCCTTAGATCTCATGCATGATCCACTCTTGAGCAATTAATCAAAAATTCAATTAGTAGTTTGGATATTCGGTTTGCCTACAGTCCAGTAAAGAAAATCGAAAGAATTTACGCATCCAAAGCTGTCAATAATCGCTTTCTAGAATAATATTGTAAAATTTATAAACTCTAAAAGAAATGGTTTTGATTACTATTGACTTTAAAAATCTTTCAAAAAAATTCATCTGAAATTAAACAAAAAAGTCATCCTAAGACTTAATAAATTTTTCAAATGTCTGTAAAATATGATTAAAAAAAAATTAATTAATAAAAAGTTCAAATTTTTCCTTCTCATATCTATTTTTCTTTCTCTTACCTATGTATATATGTAATATATATATAGAAATATTAGTTCATGTCAAAAATTCGATGTCGAGATTTTTGATGGATCTTCACGTTTTGAGGTCCCTCTGAATCCCAAAAAAGTGATTTTCGCGACATTGTCTGTCTGTCTGTGTGTGTGTGTCTGTGTGTCTGATGTGTTGCAATGTGTTTTTCAATTTTAAGCATGAAGGAATTAAGCTAGGAGGTTGACATTTTATATTTAAGTTAAGCAGCCCCCGGGACCGACAAAATAAGCTTTTAATCAAAATCGGCCAAAGAGTACTAGTACTTTACTGATGTAATTTTTCAGTTTTTTTCAATTTTCCCAAAATTTGCTCCAACGATTTTGTTAAAATTCAAAAATCAATTATTTTTTAGATGCTCTTTCAAATGTATATTCTCGTTTTGCCCTCGACAATTGTTCTGAAGCACACTTTACTCTTGTGCTTCATAGGGAAGATAGGAGAAATGGTTGCCATGGTAACAAAATATAAATAGTTTCCATGTTTATAAATTTGACATCTTAAATTCTAAAATTGGCGAAACTAAATAAAGTCGACACAAAAATCTGGTGTGACAGCACAGACACAACTTTCGATTACCGAAGGTAAGAGAAAGTTGTGTGCTGTGGTCACACCAATTTTTTCAACTCTTCCACGAATCGTGGTTTATATAGTCTACCACCGACTAAATTATTATTTATCATGTTTCACACTTCAAAGTAATGAAATTAATATTTCCGGTAATTATTAATATTTTTTTCAAGTAGTTCAATTAAATATTTTATAATACTCATACATTTTGTTTAAAAAAAGATAAAATTCGCTTACGCCTAGTGTGCATTTGATACGAAATACAGCAAGACCTATATGGTTGCCTAATCTCCAGGCTTTCTTATAAAAATGGATTGCTCTAGGTGGACAACGCTTTCATGTTTGTTTTGTTTCAACTTCTCGAAAACTTTTAGAATCATTTATTATTGTTATTTAGTAATGAAATAATTAATTTTGGTCGTTAAAAAAAATTAATTTGTAAACAATCATTCAATAGATAGAACTTGATTTTATGCATTTTTTAGTCACTCGGTGGAACTTTTGAGATTAAAGGTCTCTCCTAATAAGGGATAAAAAAGTTTGTTTTTTGTATTATTTGTTTAAAGTCTTTTTCGACAGCTGATGGCATTTAGACTCGTCCCCTATTTAATTCAATTGTTACAAGTTCTCCAAATAATCATTTATTATTTGATTAACTTTTTTACCAGTATGAGAATTTTTAAGATTGTTTTATAGAAAATTTTATCGATGATTTAAACTTAAGATTGTTCGATAATTTTCAAAAGTTGATTTTTAACCATATCAAAAGTTGCATATCTGTTTCTAATTTTTTTTTTTTTTTTTTTTTTTAATATGAGTAGGGAGACAAAAAAGTGCCGATACTTAGGTACTAGTATCGATTTTCTTTTTGTTTCAATACTAGCACTTTTTTTACTCGTACTTTTTTTCGATACTTTACTCATATAAATGAGTACTTGATTGCCGGAATCGAATGAAAAGTACTCAAATATAAATTTTTTAATCTTTTCGGAACAAAATCCAAATCATAAGCTAATTAGACAGACTTTTATTTTCAAGTCCGTGTTTTGGTTGAGAAGACCCCCGAAAAAGAAAAAAAATATCACTCGGGACCAGGCGCTCGCACTCTGCGAATCACCCCGTTCTCCTGGTGGTCATTATTCTGAGGAAAATGGCATATATCGCACTGGCTTTCCGGTGTGCCCTTTGATCGACTCAGAAGTAGGGACATGAAAAAAGTATCGATACTAGTACTTTTTTTACTCGATACTTTTCTTTCGATACTTTACTCATATGAGTACTTGATTGCCAGTATCGAATGAAAAGTACTCATTCAAATATCATTTTTTTTTTAAGTTTTTTCGGCATCTTACCGCAAATATTACATATAAAGGCCAATATATTAATATAAACTAATAAAACAAAAATACTGGTCGACAAGGTTTTCTTCACAAGAAATCTGATTAGTGAATTTAGTACATTTTTTTATAGTGAATTCAGATATGTAGTTAGAATTTTTCCATCAGCCGTTTAGAGCACTTTTTCTATTAAAATATTTTTCTATATATCTCTAAAACTGAGCCTGATGGGGAAAAACTGAAATGATATTTGAATTTATGAAAAATACCATATTTCTAGAATCTCATATCTATATCTTTATTCCTGTGAAAGAAAAAAAAGTTCATTTTTGTCGACCAGTGAAAATGGACAGACTTTTATTTTGGCGAAATCCGTATTTTGGTTGAGAAAGCCCCGTCCTCCTGGTGCTCATTACTTTGAGGAGAATGGCATGCCATACCAGTATACCCCATTGATCTTCCGTTGGGTCCTTTGAACGACGTCAGGAGTCTAAGATGCCGAAAAAACTTAAAAAAAGAGGAAAAATACTCATACTTTAAAAAATACTCGATACCTACTGGTATCGATACTTTCCTTTCGATACGATACCAAGTACAAGTATCGATACTTTTTTCCGATACCGTATCCCTACTCAGGAGACTAAGGGCCGATAAGACTTAAAAAAAAGAAAAAATACTCACACTTCCGATACTTACTGATATCGATACTTTCCTTTCGATATTATTGTTTTTTTTTTTTTTTTTTTTTTTTAATAAAAAAACATTCACACTTTTTTCTCATTCACACTCACACTCACACACACATTCACACTGTCTTTTCGGCAGCTCAGGCCATATAAGACATTTACGATAACCGTTATTTATGAATTTATATATATTAGGGTCCAGGCATTTTTATTTAAGCCATCTGGTATCCAGATGGCTTAAATAAAATCATCGGACTGCCTGGGGTCCGAACCCGCGACGTTTGGTATATGAGGTTAGCACGCTAACCTCCACACCACGCCCCGTGGGCCTTTCGATATTTAACCAAGTATAGATACTTTTTCCAATATCACATCCTTAAATATGAGTTGAGATTTATTTTATTAATTTTATTAATCCCAACTTTTAAAAATTTGTATATATAATTAATAATAAAATTATATAATTTGTATATTATAAATCGTTTTTATAAAAAAAAATATTTTTATGTTAAGTTAAATTATAATTTATTAGTGGGGATTAATAATTACTATTTATTTATAATTATTTTTTTAAACACTACTTTTTTCTCATTCACACTCACAATCACACACACATTCACACAGTCTTTTCGGCAACTTAAAACTTTGACGATAACCGTTATTACTTATAATATCTATTGGGGGTCCAGGCATTTCTATTTAAGCCATTTGCTATCCAAATGGCTTAAATAAAATCATCGGACTGCCTGGGGTCCGAACCCGCGACGTTCGGTATAGAAGGTAGGCACGCTACCAACTAGATCAAGCCCGTAGGCTAATTTTTTCTTTTAACGTATTCCTTTTTACTTTCTCTTGCCTATATACAGTATATGTATTAATAAAATGTATATATATATATAGAGTGAGAGAAAGTATTGGATTCATGTCAAATGTTTCATGAAAGTAATGTTTCTGGAAGTAACACGATGGCTTTGAACAACAGTTTGTTTACTTAAAGAGAATAAAATATAGTATTATAATCAATTTTCATTGCCTTTTTCCGACCTTTAGCCATAATATTATAATTTACTTTTATTTAATTACCAAATAGGCCTATATTTATATTAAAAAAATTATATATTAAAATAGAGATAGAAAACAAAAAATCTGGTGTGATAATCTCACAACATAGACTTTGTCTTATCTTCGCAAGTTGTGTTCTTTATTTGTAGCCATCGGTATATTTTAAGGTCTTTTTTCGACATCTTCAGGTCATTTAGACCCTAAATGATTGGTAGCCAATTCAATTGAAATATTTTTTTTGGTATGGGAAGCGAACCCGGGACTCCAGGCACGAGAAGCAAGTGTCGTCTCTTTGCTACAGGCAAAATGGATACTTCAATTCCTCTGAATTTGCTTAATCTTTTATTGAGGTATGTCTTTGTGGCTGGAAGTATTTCTAAGGCGGAGTCAAAAAAAATTGCAAGACACATGCACATTGCAAGCACAGACACATTATTTAAATATTAATAGCAGAAGATATCGAAATCTTAGAACATACCACCATCTACGTCCATTCAGTGAACTAGCCAAGTGTTCCAATTTCTATGTTCGCAAGAAAGATTTTATAAATTTAAAAGTTTTTTTTTATTTCTGATGTTTTTTTTAAATGGAATTAGAGATTTTTTTTTCTGTTGACTTTTTCTCGGAGGGACTCGTCTCGACCGCTATAGCCATCTGCCGGTAATTATTAAAGTTACTTTCTGAACCTTGTCTCAAACTCGTTTTGGTATGGGCATACATGATAATAAAAAAATTATCTAAAACTTGTATAGGCTATAATAAATAGATTTATTTTAAATTTTTTTACTTTATTATTGGGCCGCTACTATAAATTTCAACTTGGATACAGCGGCGACACTCCTTTAATGGGGGCCGAAGTCTTCTAATTCTTATTTCAGCTTTTCCCTCTGTTCTCTATTCTCTCTCTCTCTGTTGTACGTGATTTGCGACCGATTTCTAAAATTTTATTACAGATATAATAACAAAATTTTATTTGTAATTTATGGATTGATTTTGGAACAAATTAATTTAACAACTTTCTTAAATGAAATTGATACAGAATGAGAGAAAATATGAAAATGGAAACAATTAATTGGAATAGTGCGAAAGTGTCTTTGATATAATAATATCAAACGACAAATTTTGAATTTTTTTTTTATTTCCAGTCATCTTATTTAATAGAATGTATAGTATTATTTGAATAATACCTCGTATTGTAACATGCAAATAATAATAAATAATAAATGCAATATGAAGGTGAATAAAAAAAAATTCTTCCTGATTGAATAATCTCTTCTCTCTTTGACTTGGAGAATCAGAACGTTTGGACATTTTAATCCTAAAAACGGCCCGAATTTAAAAGCAAGAAGGTTCCCAAAACGTCGCCTGTAGAGAATAAAATATTTTTTTTCTTCATTGGTGTGTTCTATCCTTTCATATTATCATTTATTATAGCTGATTAAACTCCCATCTTCTCATTCCTTATTCCCCCAGGTGTCTCAAAAAATAGCGGTGTCAATAAATCCAATAAAAATAGAGATTTATTTATTTTATGCCAGACAAATCGATTCTCTCTGAGAAAAAGATTTGTCGTTAAAACTTTTTTTAACACTCACACTTTTTTCTCATTCACTCTCACACCATTCACACAGTCTTTTCGGCAACTCAGGCCATATAAGGCTTTTACGATAGCCGTTGTAATGAATATATCTATTGGGGATTTAGGCATTTCTATTTAAGCCATCTGGTATCCAAATGGCTTTTTGTTTTTGTTTTAACACTCACACTTTTTCCTCATTCACACTCACACTCACACTAGATCCGACCGAAACAAGATTTTCAACCGAAACCGAATATTCGGCCTCAATCTTAGTTTCGGCCGAAACCGAAACTTGAATTTCCTATAAAAAATTCATACCATTTTACCTTTTTTTTTGTGATATTTTTTTAAAATTTTTTTCCTTCCCGTGAAAATCATTTTACCTTTTTTTAGGAACACTAAAAATTTTTTTCTCCCTCAAGTGCAATCATTTGACGTTTATTTTTATTTTTGCATGCGAGTCTCATCCCATCTTTTCCAACTCAGGTTTCGGCAGGCCGAAAGGTTCGGCTAGTTTTTGGCCGAAACCGAAACTAGGGCCGAAACCAGGATTTTTGGCCGAAACTGGCCGAAACCGTAACCGAAACCGAATATTCGGTGGGTTCCTAACTCACACACACATTCACACGGTCTTTTCGGCAACTCAGGCCATATAAGACTTTAACAATATCCGTTATTGATAATATACACATATTAGGGGTCCAGGCCTTCTTATTTAAGCCATCTGGTCCAAACGGCTTAAATAAAATTCATCGGACTGCCCGGAGTCCGAACCCGCGACGTTTGCTATACGAGGTTAGCATGCTAACCTTACACCAAACCCCGAGGGCCTCTAAGTTTTGGTAAAGTTTTTTTTTTCCAATATCAATAGTCTACTAGGCCTACTTGATAAATTTGTTATCTTATTTATTTTTTCATCTACACCTAAAGAGGTACCAACAATGAAGTGTGTTTTTTATTTTTCGATTTCTAAGGAAGGCTATTTAGAATTTCCTGAGAGTGTAGTAAGTATATATATATATAGGCCTATTAGTTTTTGCTTACTGGGAAGTGCTCAACCCAAATGACTAATAAATTTACATCGTCACATTTTATTTACTTTATTTTGTTCAATGAAGAATAGAAATGGCTGTGGTCATGACTGAATAAGGAGCTCTATGAGCAGAGCAGCCAGCAGAAATAAACAACCTTTATATTATTTCGTCGACGTTTCGGAAACGCATCGCTCCCATCCTCAGAACGAAATGATTGTAGATGGATAGTTTTATAAATTTTACAATTATTTCGTCCTGAGGATGGAGCGATGCGTTCCCGAAGCGTCGACGAAATAATATAAAGGTTTTTTTTCCGGCCCTGCTAAACCAGCTTAAATTAAACCTTTTTAAATTATAAATTTCATTTTTAAAAACTCTTAATAAAAAAAAAAAAAAGAAATAGATTTTATTTTTATTTACGTCGTATATGGATTTTCAGATAAATACAAATGCATTTAATTGTATATGTAGAATGATAATGGATTCAGTTTTTAAAACATCAACATCCATCCATATTCAAGTGGAGAGTGGATAGATGGATGGATATTAAAAGAGAGAAAGAGAAAGAGAGAGGCGGCCATGTCCTACTTTTAGTTCGTCTCGGACAAGTTTAAGGTCAACCTGAAAAATTTTCCTTGAAAATATATAGGTATACCTACCTACGTAGTTAAAGAGAGGGAGAAAGAGAGAAAGATAGATGATTTTTTTTCTGGGTTAGTGTATCAAGAAAGGATATACTAGATATAAATAAAAGGCGGCAAATTAAAAGACGAAGAGGCAGGACCTTATCTTGATTGATATGTGACCCTATTGCCACCTGGAACAGGTTCCCTCCCCCGCCCCCTCCCCTGTCCCTCATACGACACATAAATTAATAATTGCCGACGAACACGACTAAGTGAATTATTACTGATGAGTTTCATTAGGAAAGATGGCTCCTTTAATGGGATTATAATAAAGAAGAAATAATTACGCGAAGAGAAATAAAATTGAATTTTGGCCGGAGGTACAATAATTTATTCTGATGTTAATTAAGCCCTCCCTCCCTTGCCTCGTCTCTCTCTCTCTCTCTCTCTTTCTATAACTACATCACATTCAGCTTGAAATGATGTTTTAAATTGGAATTATAAGATTTTGAATTAGATAAATTTATTTGTAAACTCTACAAGAATCTACTTTTTAAATTTAACTTACCTATATATATATATATATATATATATATATAATATATATAATATATATATATATATATATATAATATATAACTTATATAGATATACTTCATGTACCCGAAAAAGATATAAGGGTGTGCCGCGGGGAGTCGAACCACGGATCCACCGATTTGCGCTCAGTGTGCCCTTACCACTAGACCACACACGCATTCGGGTATATGAACTCAGTTGGAAAGCAAATTTAGCCATCGGGAGGATTGGACCCGGATTTGGCGCCACAAATTCCTCCGTCCAACCTGGTCAATCAGTTGCATTGTTGAGACGTCGTCGGAATTTGTGGCCTCGGTCCCTCCCGATGACCCACTCTATCCCGAACCCCCCCCCCCCCCCCCCAAAATATTTATATATATATATTATTATATATACTTATGTTTGTGTATCCTTTGAAAAGTTTCATTCCTTGATCCTTATTTTCTCTTCTCGCTCATTTAGAAATGAATTTTAAACAATTCACCATTTCTACAGATGTCACCCCTTTCAAATATTTATTTAATTAAAGCGAATTCTAGGAAATTAAAAGAAATATTAAAGTAACTTCCAGAGCTGTGTGGCAGTTAGCAAAAGGAATTAAAGAGGATGTCACTAGTTTTTTTTCTTTTCTTTTTTTATTTTCAGAATTATTAAATAAAATATGTATAGGCTACAAATAAAATCACAAATAAACGAGAATAAAAAAAAAATACAAATATTCTATTGTATATTTTTTATTTTGTTCAACTCCTCGGTCATACCTTTCAATATCACAAAATACAAAAATATATACGTATCAAATTTGTAGAGGAACTTATAAATTACATAATAAAACCATACATAATCAAAGAAATGAATAATACATGTATAAAACACACAGGGGCGTATATAGAAATTTTTTTCGGGGGGGCCCGAACTCAAAAATTTTTCTGTGGAAAATTTTTTTTTAAGAAACTATACTTTTTTTCACACGAAATTTTTTGCGGAACAGTTTTTTTATATTGCGGAACCAAAGTTGTCCATCTGCGGAAAAATTTGTTGCGCTGATATCTGTATATCCCTATATATGTATATGTGTTTGAGAAATTTCGGGGGGGGCCCGGGCCCCCTCGGCCCCCCCCTTATATACGCCCCTGAAAACACATAATATTAATAGAAAAAGAAGCATAGTTTATCAAAAGATCACTATTTATTTTATTTAAGGAAGATATAGCTCGCTCAGGGGCCCACATTTTGTGGGTACGTGGATGGCGACCACGAGCTACCCGAGCTGGGACAGGCAATCCTTCAGTTAATTACATGTCTGTCTCTTCCTTCCTCCTTTCAACAGGCATCAGACCGTGTCTGTCCTATTTCTTCCGGTCGCAACAACGAATGATAGGGCTGGAGAGAGAAAGTTAGGTCCGCCGACCCCGCACCTAATAAAGGCGAATAAAGAAGAAGAAGTTATAGCTGATGATTTCGTATGAAAGTGTGAGAAGTAAAAAACGAACAAAGAAGCTAAATTTAATTCAATTCATTATATAAGTCAAAGGCAGATATACGCTATTAGAGGATCGTCTGTTAGACTAGCCTGCCATCTATTGCAAGCATGCTGAACTAATTTGACAGTTGAATTTTAAATAAATCATCTAAGCTTATTTTAAAAATTTCTTAATTAATATTTGATTAATAATAATAATAAATTCATTTTTAAATTGAAAAAAAAATTAAAGATTATTGGGACAGATTGTTTTATTGTATTTGCTTGATAACAAAAAAATTAATTACGATAATTTTTTAATAAGTTATTAAAAAAATTATAGTTCGATATCCCAATAATCTCTTATGAATTTAATTCATTAAAAAAAAACGTAATTGAAAAATTACTTATAATAGTCTAGTTTTTTTTAAGTGCTTTTCCCCCTGAAGCCCCTTAATTTAAAGTCTATGGCTTAAAAATTAAAATAAAAAAAATTTTAGAAGATGCAAGTAAATTGTTTAAGAAAAGAAATTCCATTTGGGCTTCCTAAACACTTATTTTTTCGGCATTGAAGAGATAATCATGGAATTAGAAGATTAATGTTAGAATTCAACCGCGACTCGAGTGAGAGAGCAACGCTTGCTTTGTCTCAACAACTTAATTAAGACATCATGTTGTTAACATATTTATAAGCCCACATCTAAATAATAAAAGAAATTTCTTTTCATTTAAATGAGTGAATATTTAATTATATAAATTTAAATAAACTCTTTATAGAACGATTTAAATTTATTTAAATGTATGAAATTTTCTAATAAATTTCGCGATCTCCTCGCGACCAGGATGTCGTTGTGAGAGTCGAGTCGTCGGCATGTATCAATTTCACATCTATATTTAGTCAGAGAGGATGTCCGAGGTCTTTCGCTAGCAGCTACTTTTTTTTTATTTCGCCTGTGCATTGACATTTTTATTGTTTCATAGAAATGGCGCCTTCACATCCGGAGAAGATGACACTAACGAAGGAAGAAGGCAATCGCCATAAATGAGCGAAACATCGCCTTGATCCGATTACCATCAACTTCAATCTGACTTACTAAAACAATTTATTCAGAGGAGAGAAAAAAGTAGAGAAATTACTAATACAAGTTTTACCATTGGTTATTATTTACTATCAATACAATCATTGAAACTGAGCCATATCGCCTGCTGAGAATCACAGTGGCTAAAGTCCGAAAAACAATTCGCTTTTGAAAGTTTTACCAATAGCGCAACCAGGGGTGGTAGGGTTTTAACCCCCCCCCCCCCCCCAAGGAGAGAAAAAAATTCAAATTGCTATATGTTTTATAATGTACTAGTCGCAAAGCCCGCCTTTGGCGGGCTTTCCGCCTAGCCAGGGGGCTGCGCCCCTGGACCACTTGCTCGACTTCGGCGAGCAAGTTTATTCCCAATTTGGGATATTTCTTGTTGCAATGCAAGTGTTAAGATGTTAAGGAAGGATCTTATATTCAAGCGAGGCGAGGGTACCGATTGGGATCAGCACAAAAGGGTCTGTTTATGACTGTTTAAAGGGTCAGTCACCTGAGTCCTCTCTTCGTTTTTCAACTGCAGCGTAGCCCCCACCCCCAGCCCTAGTCAGGTAGGAAGCTGGTTCTCAGAGCATAAAGGACGCTCTCTAATTTCCTAGCCAACTTGTTGATTTTGTGTTCCCATATTGAAGAAATTTGATTATAATTAATTTTCCAAAACATTTAAGAGATTCAAATTATTACTACGTTACTCCCAGAGCCATATACTATATGTATACTTAATTTCAAATAGATTCATTGAAAATTGTGGATTTCTATAGAACATATACATACATATTTACATACATACATACATTTTCCCATTTCATTTTTATATATATAGATATTACAAATAGATTAAAAAAAAAAAATAGCAGCCTGTCTTTTTATTTGAAAAAAAAAAAAAAAAAAAATAGGTGTGACTCCTAATCAACACACTTTTTAACCTCACCACCTCAGATTTCTATGAAATTTGGATCATAGGTACAGTAAATAGACTAAGAAAAAGGCACAATTTCAATTTGATATCTTAACTCGTTTAAGAAATATGGCATGTTACAGTTGTCAAAATGGCAAAAAATCGACCTATCTTTTTAAAACTTTTAAAATTTAAAAAAAAAAATCTTTTTAAATTTTTAATCACCCTGATTTTCTAAATGTGTAAAAAGTTCCAAAGTATCCCCCTTTGGAATCAATTAACAACCAAATCCCCACAGGGATTTAACATTGCCTCTTTGGAAGAGCCCAAAAGAATTTGAAAAATCTTAAATAAATCAGTAAAGTGTACATACTTCAAACGATGAAATATTTTACAGATCTATTTTTTATATAAAATAAAAGCATTTAAAATAGTTGATTTATGAATTTTAATCAAAATCTTTAAAATAGAAAAAATTGAAAAAGTACAACAGTAAAGTACTTCAAACAATTTTCAACAAAGGTTTTACTGATATACAATACTTTTTAAAGAACATCTATATCTTATATAAATTTTTATCTAAAAAGATTTATCTTCTGTTACCATGGCAACCATGGACCAGACACACAGACCAATTTGCGGGATCCACTTTTTTGGACTCAGGGACTTCAAAACGTGTATATCCATCAAAATCTCGACATCGAAATTTTGACATGAATCTAATACTTTCTCTCTATATATATTTTGGGGCATATATAGGGTAAGAGAAAGTAAAATTAGATTCTACACTATTTTAAAAATTAAATGCAATCCTAAAAGATACAAACCCTTTTCAAAACTATTTACCAGTATTTTAAAACTAAAATCTTTTTTAAATCTTTTTTTTTTTTATTATAAAAAACATTCACACTTTTTTCTCATTCACACCCACCCACATACACATACTTTTCAGCAACTTAGGCCATATAAGACTTTATACGAAAACCAAATTTGGTATCCAAATGGCTTAAATAAAACCAGCGGACTGCCTGAGATCCGAACCCTCGACCCTTGGTATACAAGGCAGGTGTGCTACCAACTACGCCAAGCCCGAGGACTTTTAAATATTGATCTTTTAATTTATCCATTTTTATGCGGTGTTTGGGAAGATCCCCCCCCCCCCTTCTATCTTTATTTTGAAACTTTGATTGAAAATTATCTAATTCTTCTTCATAAATATTTGTGCTTTCTTTGGTATCATTTTTTTTTTTTTTTAATATCATTCAAAAGTATATCAAAATAATTTTGTATTATTATTTTCAATTTATGAAAATTCTTTAAATATTTATCTAATACAAATCACAACAGATTTCTATTAGCTACAACATCGACCGGTTAACTAAATATTTTCAAAATTAATTTTTGTTTTAATTGGAAAATGAAAACGTCAAAAGTCAGCCCTTGCTGACGTACCCTTGGGCTAAGTGACCCCCTTTCTCTGAAACATCTATTGTCTTTTCGTTTATAAATCACATGGGCATCTTCCAAAACAACATCTGTATAAATATTAACATGTTATTATTACAATAGACGTTTTATCTTCTCGAAAGCTGCAACTTATTGGAAACAAATGTGATTTTATCGACGGTCACAAAAGAAATCAGGCTAGATGAGGTTGAGGAGAAAGTATCATCATCATGTCTTGTCTCCTTTGCAAATCATCATTTAATTGAGACGCGACGTCGCGTCGGACTTTTCTAAGAATAATTTTTTATAATCTATCCATTCAAATAATTAATAACTAAGCAAATAGAAGATATTGTTTCAATATTATCTCAATAAATAATAGATTTTAATAAATCATTGCCATCTGTTGAATAAAAAAATTTCTTTTTAAAAATTCAGGCTTTTCTAAACTACTAGCCTATTTTCTATTTTAATTAAACGTTATTCTTAAGTTAAACGCTTTGAGAGGCCACTCACCCTTATTTATTAATTTTTTTAAATAGACTTTTCGGTATTAAGATTGAGAGCATTATTTATTGTAACTTAACATCTTTTCTTTGGGGCAAATAAATGACTTCAAATAGATAATATTAATAGATTAGTGATAGAGATAATAGAATGTTTTTATAAATGGAATAGTTATTTCCAAAAATAGCAGCATCTCTCGCCGGCGACAATGCCTGGAGGGAAGGTGCAGGCGCTACTTCCCCTCCGCTCGCCGTTTCTTGAGCCCGAATTAATACACGTTATAAAAAATAAAAACTTTGCATATTGAATTGCATAGAACTCGAAAACTACGGCCCCAAACAAAAACAAAAATAAACAAATGGTTTATAAATTTTTCAAATGTACTATACTGTCGGAAACTAAATACATCTCGGCACAAAAAATCTGGTGTGACAGACAGCACAGAACACAACTTTTGATAACCGAAGGTAAGAGAAAGTTGTGAGCTGTGCAGATTTCTTAATACTCAATCTAAAATAAAAAAAAAAAAGACTAAAAAGTTAAAAATAAAAATATAATAAAAGAAACTTGAAAAAAAAAAAATGGTTTTATTTAAATTGAACAAAATAGAGAGAAATAATTTAATTTAATTGCTCTTGTTAAAATTGTTGAATATTTATGACTTAAAATAAAAGCGTGGGGCGATCAATGATAGCTTAAGGGATGGTCTATAGCAGTGTTTCCCAACCTTTTGAAGTCCACGGCACCCCAAAGGTGCGTTGGGAATCACATTACACACTAGGGGCACCCTTCCTTTTTTTTTCCCTTAGCAAAATGAAATGTTTTCCGCCCTAAGGAAAATTTTTGCCGCTTTCGTTTAAATCATTTGACCTTTTTTTTGCAAAATTTTTTTTTCCCGCCTCTTTATTATTATTTTTTTTTTGTTCATCTAAATATCTCGCGGCACCCCTTAGCCATTCTCGCGGCACCCTTGGGTGCCGGGACACACCGGTTGGGAACCACTAGGCTCGGAATCACTTCAAAGCCCCCCCACGCTTTTATTTTAAGTCATAAATATTCAAAAATTTTAACAAGAACAATTAAATTATTCAATTTAAATAAAAGCATTTTTTTTTTAAGTTTTTTTTATTATATTAATTTTCATCTATCTGCTTTTTCTGGACTAGCAGCTAGATGAAAAATAAAAACTTTTTATTCCGGGAAGGCTACCGTCTATTTTTCTAACTAAATAAAAATATATACAATTATTTCTGTATTGGCTGTGAGTGTTAACTATCAATATTGGAGTGGAGTCTGTCAAGGAGGAAAGAATAAAAAACAATTTTTTTGTCAACGTTTCGAGCGCCAATCACTCTCTTCTTCGGGTCAGTCTAATATCAATATTTACGGATAGTAGTAAAATGAGTATCATTTGACATCAATAAACTGAACTTAAATTAACATTAACAATGCAAGATTTGTTCATTTTTTGATTTAACCTTGTACAAGTTACCTTGCATTCACATACATGCTTGTTTTAATATTAAAATCACTAGTTAAATCAAAAAAATGAACAAATCTTGCATTGTTAATATTAATTTAAGTTCAGTTTATTGATGTTTAAGGATACTCATTTTACTACTATCCGTAAATATTGACATTAGACTGTCCCGAAGAAGAGCGTGATTGGCGCTCGAAACGTCGACAGAAAAAATTGTTTTTGGATTTTGATAGGGCAGGTTCAGCCAAATAAAAAGCCTTTATATGCTTCTCGACTCCGGAGACGTTTCGAGATATTTTTAATGTCTCATCATCAGTCCGTCTATAAAATGTACATATAAATAAGTGATTATTTTTCGATATACAGTAAAAAGTATAAAATTCATTGTAATAAAATAAAAACACACTTACATCGAAAATTAGCATAAAGGTAGTCGTTAATATACAGCATATGTACATATAAATTTTATATAATGAATACGCCTCGAAGCGTTCATGAGAGGAAATATTCTCAATAGTTAAAATTCATTGCTCTCATGCATTTATATATGATTTTTTAAAAAGTTTATTTCCAGAGCATCGAAAAGTTAATCCCGGTCAAAGTATTAATACAGGCAAAAAATAGAACAAATTATTTTCTTCATTTCTTTACTCAAATATAAAATATCTAAATTTGACATTTCGGTTTTTATTTTTTGATCAAACCAAATGGCTCAAGCCCACAATTCACCATATAAAATTGATAGATAAATTAATTAGTTGTTTATTTATTTTTATTTTTATTTTTAGCGCATGCCTGCCCCTGAGAAGAGAATCGGGTAAATTGGGGGTAAAGCCATTAATTTCCACACAGATTGTGAGACCCTGGGCAACGTGTATGATGCGATTCTCTTCTCAGGGGCAGGCATGCGCTAAAAATAAAAATAAAAATAAATAAACAACTAATTAATTTATCTATCAATTTTATATGGTGAATTGTGGGCTTGAGCCATTTGGTTTGATCAAAAAATAAAAACCGAAATGTCAAATTTAGATATTTTATATTTGAGTAAAGAAATGAAGAAAATAATTTGTTCTATTTTTTGCCTGTATTAATACTTTGACCGGGATTAACTTTTCGATGCTCTGGAAATAAACTTTTTAAAAAATCATATATAAATGCATGAGAGCAATGAATTTTAACTATTGAGAATATTTCCTCTCATGAACGCTTCGAGGCGTATTCATTATATAAAATTTATATGTACATATGCTGTATATTAACGACTACCTTTATGCTAATTTTCGATGTAAGTGTGTTTTTATTTTATTACAATGAATTTTATACTTTTTTACTGTATATCGAAAAATAATCACTTATTTATATGTACATTTTATAGACGGACTGATGATGAGACATTAAAAATATCTCGAAACGTCTCCGGAGTCGAGAAGCATATAAAGGCTTTTTATTTGGCTGAACCTGCCCTATCAAAATCCATTACGTTCACAGCCACCAAATCTTATTTATTTAAAAATTGTTTTTTATTCTTTCCTTGGCTGACTCCACTCCAATATTGATAAATAATTACAGTAAATATTGAATACCAATTTAGAGGCGGGATCCAAATAGCTTTAAATGTCGAAAAAAAACTTTAAATAAATAAATAAATAATTTAGTATGTATAATTCTCAACTGAAGTATGTCCGTGTATTCGTTGATTTATAAGTGTGACAGAAACAAATCTTTTGCTTTTTGGTTCAGAAATCAATGGTTCGATTCCCATCCTAATCAAATTTAACTTAGTTTATTTATTATAGGCCTATTTTTAAATAAAGTAAATAGAGCATTTGAAAAATTTTGCGTGTATAATTAAGAAATATACATGTATCTCTGTTTTAGTTGAATATATTAAAGGTACTTCACTTACTCTAAGCTTTAGTGTTGTTCTCTTGAACTGTTTGAGTCGACTGCTAGAGGGTACACTTTTGGGTGAAACAGATCGTATATATGGCTTAAACAAAAAAACTAAAATGAGTTTTGACCTCAAAAAAATCACCCATCTTCATAAATCCAGCTATTTACGATTTTCCATCAAAATCGTCTATTTGTCCTACTTGTTTCAAAGTTATAGCCTATTATAGAAAGAATACTATCTTTGCAAATGAATATAAGTTACTATGTTTATGGACCAAATAAATAATGATATGATTCATTGAAGAATCAAAAGAGCAAATTTAATTATCTGTTTCCTTTTTCAAATAAAATAAGACATTTTTGTTCTTGGGTCTTTTACTTAAGTTCTTTCTAATTAGAAAGAACATTAAAAAGCGTTCATAAAATAATAAAAAAAAAAGGAAAGAAATAGAAAAAAAAATTTCCAACGAGTTTCTTTCTTTTCACTCATTTCAGGTCAAATTGCCGACGACATGTCGCGACAAGGTCCTGACCCTTCAAGCTGACCAACATTGATGGCTGAATTGAGGTGTGGTCAACATACAACTACTTTCTTAAATGCAAGGGATGTACAGCGGGATGTATAAGAACCCCTTGCACAAAATGAAGACCCTGAACATCGGGATTGAATCAATTCTACAGTCTAATTAAGGTGCGCGTCTCGGGGTGCTAATTTTGGGACTTTCCAGCTGCTACAATTTTGAAGCTATCGACCTCAATTTTTTTTTTAAATTAAAGCTATTTAAAATATCTACAAATAATAGAAGCCCTTTTTTTGATTTTCGAAAAAAAAAATTTTTTTTTAGATTAATCGCATTAAATAAAAGATATTTTAAAAAAAGGAGCTCTATAAGTTGTAGATAATTAAATTAGTAATCATTATGTTAAAGAATAATTAATTTTTTGCCTTTAATTAATTAGCTGGAAAGTCTAGAATGAAATGGAACAAGTTCCGTGTATTCCAATGGGGGAACACTAACGCCATCTCTTGCCGCCTCGAGTCAATCCTGTTTTAACGGTTTTTCGAGACGCGCACCTTAAATTAAATACTTCGTTTAACTAATTTTCACTCTCTCAGTCTTTGAAGTTTAAACTTCTATGTTCTATGTTGGTTTAAAAACAGTTACAGATTAAAGAGGAACATTGTATCGAAATGCAGAACTGTTCCGCGAAATGCGGGACGAATAGTTAACCTACTCTATACTTCATGTTTAATTTCAAATTCTAAGCAAAGTTTGAAAAGGCCAGTAACTCTACAACTCTAGACTTGTTTCTTCTCTTTACCAACTGGTCAGTTTTCGTTTTAACTAACTTATTCATTTGACCTATTTTAGTTTATAGGTCGTTTATCGTTGAAAATTAATTAGAAGTGATGTGTTTGCGTTCATCTAATTTTTTTTTTTTAAATAAGATTCCACCTAAACGAATTCATTATGCAGTTTAATACTGTAATAAAATAAAGACAGGTTGGGATGCTATAAAAAAATGTTATTATATCAATAGTTTTATTACAAATATAACTTCTTTATGTTCATCCGGCAAGTACGTGGTTGGTGACCACGAGTTACCTGAGCCAAGAATGTAATTTCTTCTACTTCTTAAATTTTCTGTTCTCAACCTCCACGAGTTCAACGAAGTGAATTATTAAATTATTAAAATGCACTTAATAATATAAAAATATTGTCTTTTTATGTAAAATTTAATAAAATATATTAGATTAATTAAAGTTAAAATTATAATATATTAAATATAATAATTAAAAAAAGAAATTATTTAACTATGATTTTTTCAGTCTTTTTTGGTATCTGGAGTTATTTATACCCGGTCTTCATTTATTTTGTTTATTATTTCATTTCAATTATTTCAAAATTTATTCAATTGAATTGAATAAAACTTTTGTCCTTTAACAGGCCCAGGGTTCGGATATGATAGATATAATTAATTAAATTTTTACCCCTATGGGCCATTCAAGTATTACGTAAACAGTTTTTCTGTTTTAGATCTCTTGCCCGCAATAATATGCAAATCATCATCTCTTTTCCTTGCTTACATAAGCATTTCATTTTTTTTTTGTCCAACTATTTTTAGGGAACAACGGCCTTTTTTTCCGTTTAAAAATGCTGGCATATTCGTTTTTCTCCTTGTCAAAAAAAAAAAAAAAAAATAACTCTACTACATAGTTGTAGGAATTTTTTAACTAAATTTTTTATTTAAAAAAAAAAAAAAACCTTTTAAAAATTAGACGAAAGTTCAGGCAGGTCGAAGCCGCGGGCTTTGCTGATAGTTCTCAAACACTGGAAAGTTTTTTTTTTATTTTTCAACCCGAGCCCAGGATAGAACCTGCAAAAAATGTTGACCAATTTTTACTTCCTCTTACCTATAAATATAAAAAGTATTCGATGTCTAGATTTTGACGGAAATACATGTTTTGAGGTCCCTGAGTCCAAAAAAGTGGTTTCCTAAGTACTCCCCTGGGACGTGACACGAAGTTTTTGAACAAAATCGGCCAAAAAGTGCTAGTATTTTACTGATGCACTTTTCAGTTATTTTCGTTTTTCTCAAAATTTGCTCAAACAACTTTGAGTAAAATCCATAAATCGATATTTTTTTAGGTGCTTTTTAAAATGTATATTCCTATTTTGCCCATGAAATCTTTTGAAACACACTTTACTCTTGTACTTCATAGGAAAGGAAAAAATATTTACCAAACAAAATATAAATATTTATCAATATTTATAAATTTTAATAAATGTAGACACAAAAAATTTGGTGTTACAAGCACAGAACACAACTTTCAATATCCGAAGGTAAGAGAAAGTTAGACAACTTTCTGCGTGCTGTGCGACCAGTCACACCATATTTTTTTTAAATACACCGTATTAATAAATAAAATTAAATAAATTGAGACGGGCGCCATAGAAACAAACTTTTATTAAAGGATATTATCTTTTTCCCTTTGGATATGAGAAGATTAAAAATCGATATTTCATATTTACTCGGTAAGCTTCCATAAAAAATATTAATCTCTTTTTGATCAACTTTTAGGGTATAAATGCGTCAAGAAGCAGTTGACTCATGTCATTTTTCTCTCTCTTTTATGATACACCGAAGAATATTGTTTATTTTCAATATTATCATTGTTTGGTTTGTCTTTCTCTAATCATGTGTCACCTTTTTTATCTTTTTATAAATTCCAGATAGTTTATGTTGATAGACACTTTGCTGTGATTAATTTCGCCCTTTATTTATTTAATGTCACCAACTCACCATCGATATCGGATAACAGGGGAAGGGAATAAAAAAAAATGTTTCCTAGATTCGACTTTATAGAGCGGATTAATTCACTTTGCAATTTCTTTTAATTAATCGAATATTGTTAATACTTCAACAGCGTTTTTCAATTGAATCTAAAATTTAAAAATCTGGTGTGACAGTCGCACAGCACTTACCTTTTTTGGTAAGAGGAAGTTGTGTACTGTGCTTTCACTTCCATAGCACCTTAGTTAACTTGTCCACTTGCATTTCATAAGTCAAAAAAAGTAAAAAAAATCATTCAAAATTTCCATAGGCTCTGTGTATTTTAAATGTTGACTGCTTGAAATAAACTATGGTTATTTTTCAAAATTTTAATCTCATATTTGGATATTTTATACACAATAGAGAATCCTAAATAAATACAAAATTTCCAATTGGCCCCCTTTTGAATCGAAATTAACATGCAAATCCCCATCGGAATTTAACATTGGCTCTCAGGAAGGAAGAGCCGGAAATCTGACTACTACATCAGTAAAGTGCACTTCAAACAATTTTCACGAAAAATTTTTCTGATATACTTTTTAAAGGGCATATAAAAAATAGTAGATTTATGAATTTTAGTCAAAATCGTTAGAGCCAATTTTGAGAAATTCAAAAAAACTGAAAATGTACATCAGTAAAGTTCTAGTACTTTTTGATCAAAAGCTTATTTTCACGCTCCACGGGAGTGCTTAACTTAAATATAAAATTTCAATCTTCTAGCTCAATTCCTTCATGCTTAAAATTAACCATACACACAGGCTATTTTGCAGGACACTTTTTTGGACTCAGAGGACCTCAAAACATGTAATTCCATCAAAATCTTGATATAATCGCAATACTTTCTCTCTCTATACAGTGGCGTCTTTTCAAGTTTTTCTTGGGGGGGGGGGGGGCAAAATGCAAATAGGTACTCAAATTTGGCCAAAAGATATTTAATTTAATTAATTGTTTAATTTTGTACAGTTTGTATACTCGTAGATATATTTTGAAATATTTTATTTAGAATAATATAAAATCTTATAAAAGTCAGAGCCCTCTGGGGGGGGGGGCAAATGCCTCCTGCCCCCTCCCCCAAATGACGCCACTGTCTATTTATTACTTTATAGATAAAATAAAGTGAAATTATTATTTTTAAATATCGCACTTTGGAAAATCATATTGTCAGTCTTAATTTATTTTCTCTTCGATGGCTTCCGGTTGTTCTTTTCTCAGAATCATATTTAATTTCTTGGTCTGAATCTAAAAAGAGATCTTAATCAGGTCATGAGGATTCACACCTGATGGCTAAATGACCAATCATGATTTTCTCAAAACGAAGATTGGCATTTCTTTTACAATACAAGTGAAATATAAATTATGAAGCTAAATGATACTTAAATTGATGTGTTTGTGGATTTGTGTTTCTGATAAATTTTATTTAATATATAATCCTTTCTAGCCCATTTCTTTCCTTTCTAATGAATAATTTTATTTCCTGACATTAAAAAAAAAAAAAAAAAAATAGCGCACTACTTATTTATCTTGAAAAAAATAATATCTTACGCGTAAAGCGCGACTCATATTTCATAAATCATCGCAGACGATTAATTGTATAAATTATGTTGTTTCTCGGATTATAAAAAAGACCGGAAATTCTATTCAGGTGCCACCCAAGTTAAAAAGAAAATAGGCTCGGCACTAAAAGAATTTGGGTCTACTGCGTGTGCGTGTGCGTGTCTGGAATGTCTTCTTGCTAGAAATGCTGGACCCAAATCATGAGGTTAGGTCAGGCAGTCGAATTAGATACCCGAGTCGAAATCGAACGCCTGGTTTGAACCTTTTAGTCCTGAATTCCCTTGTTATTTGATGGGATGTTATTTATTTACAATTTTGTGAAAGCCTACTGATTCTACCAGGAGAATTAGAAGATTCAAACCAGTACTTGAACGCCTGGTTTGAACCTTTTAGTCCTCAATTCCTTTGTTATTTGATAGGATTAAAATTTGGTTAAAGCCTACTAAACCTACCAGGAGAATTAGAAGGTTGAAACCAGTATTTGAGTCAAAATTGAAAGCCTGGCTTGAGCCTACTGAGCCTGCCAGGAGAATTAGAAGGTTCAAACCAGTACTTGAACGCCTGGCTTGAACCTTGCAGTCTTCAATTGAGGACTAAAAGGTTCAAGCCAGGCGTTCGATTTTGACTCGGGAAGTACTGGTTTGAACCTTTTAATCCTCTCGGGTAAAAATTAAAAACAGTGCGATCTCAGCGCCAAAGCTTTAATAGATGACCACCTTTCATTTTCTTTCATTCCTTGGATATTTGGATTTATTATCGATAAAAAAGAAGTAAGTTTTAAGTTTTATTTTCATTTTTTTTCATTAATTTTCTTTATTATTATTAATTATTTTTATTTATTTAAGGGTCAACGTTATAAAAACAAGCCAAAACAAAATGATAAGGTTAGCTGTTATTTTTATTTTATTTATATATATGTTATCTTATATTCTATTTAATTTTTTCAATTATATTCATTCGAAAAAGATCTGTGGCTGTAGGCTTAATGATGATGGAGTCATGAAAAAAACAAGACGAATGCAGCCAGATATTATTTTATTTTAAATCTCGCCCTCACGGCTGACGTTTCGGCCCGAGGTCTAGGCCATCTTCAGAGCTGCATACATATACAATAAGAAAAGCATACATTAAAATTAGCATTAAACACACCTCCAATGCAATCACAATTAACAATATCTTAGATAACATACCCGGCTGGCAATAATCAAAATATGTAGAAACTTTCAACAACAGCGACAACATTCAGCATGTGGTCCGCTCACAGCAAAGCGTAGAGAAATGATCAAGAGGAGGAAAAAAAAAGGGAATTTATAATCACCCCTCTCTCCTTCGTCATTCTCCTAATCCTTATTTTTAATTTTTTATTTACAATTTATTATAAAAATTGATACAATTTTATACCCATAGGTGGCAGATTAGTGGCTAAATGTACCAATATAATATTTCAAGACATCACTGGCATCCTGTTTAAAATTCACACTGTTGTTAATATAAATATATAAAGATTCCAATATAAGTCTTTTTGTTAGATTATCTTCACTGATAAGAATCTTTGGCTGCGCGAACTCAAAGCTATGGCCAGTATTGATTGTATGTGAGGCCAACGCAACATGTTCTTCGTTTTTTCTAATGTTATATTGATGTTGGTATATCCTCTTCGATAGGTACTGGGAAGTTTGACCTACGTATTTTTTCCCACAATCTCCACATGCTATCGCATAAACCACATTGGATCTCATGAGTAAAGGTGTTTTATCCTTGTTGTTATAAAACATGGACAATGTATCAATGGGTTTATGCGATATTTTTATATAGGGCACTATTTTTTTCAGAGCATTTGAAATGCCCTCAGATAAGCCCGGAATGTATGTGAGGCTCTTGTAACATACATTAACAATGTTGGCAAAATCAGCAAAATTCCAACATTGTTAATGTATGTTACAAGAGCCTCACATACATTCCGGGCTTATCTGAGGGCATTTCAAATGCTCTGAAAAAAAATAGTGCCCTATATAAAAATATCGCATAAACCCATTGATACATTGTCCATGTTTTATAACAACAAGGATAAAACACCTTTACTCATGAGATCCAATGTGGTTTATGCGATAGCATGTGGAGATTGTGGGAAAAATACGTAGGTCAAACTTCCCAGTACCTATCGAAGAGGATATACCAACATCAATATAACATTAGAAAAAACGAAGAACATGTTGCGTTGGCCTCACATACAATCAATACTGGCCATAGCTTTGAGTTCGCGCAGCCAAAGATTCTTATCAGTGAAGATAATCTAACAAAAAGACTTATATTGGAATCTTTATATATTTATATTAACAACAGTGTGAATTTTAAACAGGATGCCAGTGATGTCTTGAAATATTATATTGGTACATTTAGCCACTAATCTGCCACCTATGGGTATAAAATTGTATCAATTTTTATAATAAATTGTAAATAAAAAATTAAAAATAAGGATTAGGAGAATGACGAAGGAGAGAGGGGTGATTATAAATTCCCTTTTTTTTCCTCCTCTTGATCATTTCTCTACGCTTTGCTGTGAGCGGACCACATGCTGAATGTTGTCGCTGTTGTTGAAAGTTTCTACATATTTTGATTATTGCCAGCCGGGTATGTTATCTAAGATATTGTTAATTGTGATTGCATTGGAGGTGTGTTTAATGCTAATTTTAATGTATGCTTTTCTTATTGTATATGTATGCAGCTCTGAAGATGGCCTAGACCTCGGGCCGAAACGTCAGCCGTGAGGGCGAGATTTAAAATAAAATAATATCTGGCTGCATTCGTCTTGTTTTTTTCATGACTCCATCATAATTATATTCATTATAAATTTTAGTTGTAAAAACACATTGGCCTGAAGAAGCCACTTTAATTTTAATAAATGAATACAAGGAACATTGGCCATTCATGTCATTTTGAAAGGTAAGAAGACAAATTAAAAAAGATTATAAATTTATAAAATTAGTTTATATATTTTTCACATTTCCAGAGAACTAAATGAAGTTCTTACTGAAAAGAAAAATATTTTTCCACACGTGTTAGCTAATGGTATAGGCCTACATATACAGTCAAGATAAAAATTAATGTGATTTATTTTAGAGATGGAAACTCATTTTTACATCCATATTTTCTTTAAAACAATTTCAGTAATGAAACTCCAGAAATATTGAAATCGACACGAAGAGCATTTGGAATTTTTAAAATATTTTAAATATATGTTATCTTATTCTCAAATTAAAGAAAATTGATATTAAACAAAAAATATTTTATTTAAAGATTAATTTGATTTTCCTTTTATTTAAGAACTTAATTGTAGCGAAATGAAGAGCAAAACGTGAAGATCCATCAAAATCTCGACATCGAATTTTTGACATGAATCCAATACTTTCTCTCTATATATATTAACATATATAGATGTAAGAGAAAGTAAAAAATTTCGAATGTCGAGTGCCAAGTTGTATAAATTAGCAAAGAGGTATGCTTGTTTTTTGGCATTGAGAAAAATAACTTTTAGTGTTTTCTTCAAATATTTCGATGGCATTTAATAGGACTTCTTCATCAGCGGTGAAGTGCTATTAAATGTCTTCGAAATATTTGAAAAAAAAAAAAAAAAAAAAAAAAACACTCTAAAAGTTATTTTTCTCATTGCCAAAAAACAAGCATACCTCTTTGCTAATCTAACAAAATTATCAGAACTTTTTTGTCACTCTGTATATATGTATATAAACAAATTTTAAATGAGAATTCATAGGCCTAAACTAGGATTCCAGCATTCAATACTGCTGGTCGTAATAGTAGATCTGGTAGACTTAAACTAGTATTTCGAATACCTGGTCTGAGTCTAAACATGTCAAAAAGGGACATAAGTAGACTTGTTAGAACCAAACCAGACTATCAAATTCCCATAGAAACCATGCTTTCAAATCCTAGTTTGATTCTGTTAAGTCTACTTAGACAACAATTAGATTCTGAGGTTTTGTAGACTCAAACCAGGCGTTCGATTTCGACTCGGGTACGCAACAGAAACAAGAGCAGGAAATATATTGATTGGTGTTAGAATTAATCGATTTTATTTGAGCTAGTGCACATTAACTACAAACGTTTCAGTTTGCAGTCTTCATTAGGTGATGGAATCAACTATTTTTTAGACGCTCTTTACAAAGTAGATCAGTAAAATTTTTCGTGATAATTGTTACACTTTACTGATGTAAAATTTCAGATTTTTCAAATTTATTTTCCAGCTCTTCCTTTATATTAAATCTCTATGAGAATTTGCATATAAATTTCGACTCAAAAGGGAACATTTTACACATTTTAAAAAGTTTTTCCAAATCTCATGAAATTTTGTATTTATTTAGGATTCTGTATTGTGTATAAAATATCCAAATATTAAATTAAAATTTGAATAATAACCATAGTTTATTTCAAGCAGTCAACAATTAAAATACACAGAGATTTTGAATCAATTGACTTTTTTAATTTTTACTTATGAAATGCAAGTGGTCAAGTTAATTGGACCCTGTTATGCATTAGTGTGTCAAGCGCCAAAAAAAATTTAAAATTGAGTTAAGCACGGAATATTGTTTCAAATGCTATAATTAATAGTATTTTTTTTTTTATGAAATATGTCCTAAAAAAATTTATATTTAATGTTACTTGCACAATTGACAAAAAAAATTATATATAATCCAATGAAAACAAAAAACTTTAATGTTAATTTTCTCAAAACTCGCTAGGTGGCGCTTGACACACTAATGTGTAACAGGGTCCAATTAAGATGCGATCGGAAACTAATTACGCGTACATGTCTACACAAAAAATCTGGTGTGACAAGCACAGAACACAACTTTCGATTACTGAAGATAAGAGAAAGTTGGGTGCTGTGCGACCAGTCACACCAGATTTTTTTTAATGGCAAATTGATCATTTCAGAATCTCAAATATTTATTGAAGAAAATCCTTTCTCAATAAATTCTTTTGTGTCCTTTCAAATAAAACCTAATTGAGCATGCCTCTTCGGCTTAGACCACAAATTTGCGTGTCGAATTTATTTGGCAAAAAAAAATCGAATCATTGAATAGATCCATCTATGGTTAGAGATCCTTTTTTTATTGGAGATGACTATGAAAATTAATATACTTAAGAAAAAATTTCCATTCATTATGTATTGAAAAGATCTTTTAAAAGCTGGACAAAAGGAAGATGTTACATATACTATGATTATTTTTCTCTATTTAAATGTATTAATACTTCTTCTTTCTTTGCCGTTATTATTCCAGCGTTGCGGGGTCGGCAAAATAGGTTTTTTTGCGACCGGAAGAAATAGAACAGGCCGGCCCGTCGCATGGTCAGACGCCTGTTGAAAATATAGAAGGAAGGGACTGATATGTAAAGAATAGAAAGACTGCCAGTCCCAGCTCTGGTAGCTCATGGTCGCCATTCACGTACCCACAAGATGTGGGCCCCTGAGCAAAAATGTATTAATACTAATATATACTAAATTAAATAAACTATTATTATAAGAAACATAAAGGAATTGCTGTTGTAGCGAGCTAGGATGTCAACCTCCTAAAAAGGAGATCGCAGTTGGCTTTCTGGGCCCTCAGGATTTTTTTTTATTAATTAAAAATATTCATTGAACAAATCTTCAAGTACTGCCTCAATTGGAATATTGAATCCCAGCATAATAATCCTCAGGCAACAAACAAACTCCCTCTCAGTGATGCATTCTTACAAAGGAGTTGATTTAAGATCTTTTTTGGAGGCCATTTAGACTCGTAATTTATTCCAATTGAATTGAAATATTTTTTTTCGCCTGTGACAGGATGAAAACCTTGACCCCTAGAGCATTAGAGACAAGAACTAATTCTGCGTGTCGACGACACTACGAGTATTACATGTAACGTTCGCGTTGGCGCTCGCACTGATCCATCGGCTGTAGGTTTTGATAATGAAGATCTTCTCTCATACAATTTTGTTTTCCACCATCGACGCACCGAACGTTTTTTCCGGTCTTAATAAATACATATAAATTAAAGCAGCACCAGCTATTATGGCCTTTCTATTCGGCATGTTCGTAGCAATTAATTGGAAACAGCTATGAACAAGATTCACAGAGTTCGTGTGCTATCCAGATTATTCGCGTTTCTTAACATTAGACGTTACGCCTGTCAGGATCCGGCCTAAGTGAATAGCTGAATCATTTGGAAAAATAAAAAAAACTTTGTTTTTGTTTTTCCCTTCCTACACCCTTGCGGAAAAATCAGCGTGGTCAGCATAAGAGGGCTTCTATTGACTGATCCCTATTCATAAAGATGGTCGAATAGTCCAGTGGTGCGCAACCTGTGGGTCGCGATCACCAGAGGGGTCGCGAGAAATATTTTCAGGGTCGCCAAATTTAAAGAACTTTATATGACAATCAAAAATATATCGCTAAAAACCTCTAATAAAAGGACATTTCATAAATAGTTTCATTTTAACTACGTTGACGATTAAAAAAAAACCTCTACTGACTACTCAAGGGTCGCGATAAATTTTTTCAAAAAAATGGGGGTCGCAAATGAAGATAGGTTGCGCACCACTGGAATAGTCTACCGAAACGTGGCTGTGGATTCGAATGCAATAAAGAAATAATCATAGCTGCTTAGCCTTTTATTTATCCTGCTACATATTGAATCAGCTTAGATTAGACAGTCACGTTCCACTATTCAAAAAAGAATAGAGCCTGTTCTCTTTATTTAAGTTTTAAATATTTCGATAAAATATTTTTAATAACTATTATATTGTACATGAAGAAAAAACGCTTGTTGGAGATTGTTCTCCTTTATTTTTTTTTAAATACTGTATTTTCTGTTCTCTGTTTATAATTGCACAAGTTGATTCAATTCTAACTGATTGATTGAAAATTGAAAAAATGTAGCGCAAATCAGAAAGAAGCGAATTTAATATGCAAAATATGTAAATTGTCTTCTCTCATGTACGCTGGCTATGTTTGTTAAAACAAAACTAATTATGTCTTTGGTTTCAAAATGATCTACAAAGCGACACATGGTAATGAGATAGATAAAAGAGTTAAAAAAAATATAAGACCAAGATATTATTGAAAAAAATTCAAATTTCAAGGGCATGAATGTCAAATTCATTATTTTTCTCGGAAAAAGCTTTTATCTTTGTATATACTAATAGTGCCTTGGAGGCGACGGTTTTTCTTTCATAAACATTAAAGAAAATGTTATTAATAAATTGTTGAAATTATAGATTACTAGTCGCAAAGCTCGCCTTCGGCGGGCTTATCATTAAGATTTCTTAATATATTATAGGCTATATAGAGAGAAAGTATTCGATAAAAAATTCGATGTCGTAATTTTTTTAATATTTCTTGTCGACTTTTAGGGGACGCTAAACGAAATACATCTTCAGGAAGTATATTACAATGAATAAATATTATCAAAAAAAATTATTTTACAAATTATGTATCAATATAAAGCTGAAAATAACATTAAGTTATAATTAGCAAACTTCCATTTAGGAGAAATATTTTTAAAATTCTTTTGCCTTTTTATGTTTATAGTAATAAATTACGGCTCGGATGCCCCCTCCTCATAACACAACCTCGTATCAGGTGGAATAATTTGATTTTATATATATTAAATGATAATATTTAATTTGAAAATATTTAATGTTATCATCGCTTTTACTTTTTTTTCTCTTATTTTAAATATTGTATATAGGCTTTCACATTTACATATTCCAGGGGAGATGGTTTACTAAATTTGATTAACACAAAATTACTCTATGTTATAAAGGGAAAAATGAACAAATATCAAATATTATATTACACATAATTACTCGAAAATAATGGAATAAAATAATTATTAAAAAATCTGGTGTGACTGGCGCACAGCACACAACTTTCTCTTACCTTCGGTAATCGAAAGTTGTGTTCTGTGCTTGTCACACCAGATTTTTTGTGTCCACATGAATTTAGTTTCCAACAGTACGGAACATTTGAATGCAGATGTAAAATTTATAAGTGTGGGAAAATATTTATATTTTGTTACCATCGCAACCATTTCTCCTATTTTTCCTATGAAATACAAGAGTAAAGTGGTCTTCAGAAGATTTCAATGGCAAAATAAGAATATACATTTTAAAGAACATCTAAAAATTAATTGATTTTTGAATTTAAAAAAAAATCTTTGGAGCAAATTTTGAGAAAATCGAAAAAAACTGAAAAAGTACATCAGTAAAGTACTAGTACTCTTTGGCCGATATTGATTAAAAACTTATTTTCCCGGTCCCGGGGGGTCTTTAACTTAAATATAAAATTTCAGCCTCATAGCTCAATTCCTTCATGCTTAAAATTGAACACAGACACACACACACACACAGACACACACACACACACACACACACCGGACAGACTATGTCGCGAAAACCACTTTTTTGGATTCAGGGGACCTCAAAACGTGAAGATCCATCAAAATCTCGACATCGAATTTTTGACATGAAACCAATACTTTCTCTCTATATATATACTGTATGTATATTAACATATACATATAGGTAAGAGAAAGTAAAATACAAACGAATCAGCATATAGCATACATAATATGAAATTTAGAATCATACAGTATCTTAATAAAGTTGGATCAATTTTTTTCTAATCCATTTAACATGAAAAAAAGCTTCCTCTTTTTAATAGGTACAGATTCTTCGAATTCCATCCCCTCCCACAATTAATTCACTTTCGTATACATGTAAACAAGAATTTTCTGTCTGGCCAAAAGGAGTTATAGTTTTAATCACCTATGATTAAGCCGCCGCGAATGATGATCTGACCAGACAGGAAAGGATAATTAATCCTCTAAAAAAAATACTGTTGTCTAGTAGAATGAGGTAATATTAGAAGAAAGTCTACGTTGTTGATTAAAAAAAAAAAAATCTCAAAGATCAAGTTAAAGGGGACAGAGAGGAGTAACAACTTTCGCTTAAGAGATGCTGCTGGACCATTTGAATATATTGACTAGAGGCCAGACCTCCATTCTGAGGATTTCCATTTCAAAAGTGGACCAGCAAATGTTTGATTCTGGTCGAGTTCTCCGACGCCGACGAGAATTATTATACCTAATAAAATTAAAAAGAAAATGTGGGAATTTGTTGGAGAAATCGCCTGAATAATTTCATCTCTTCTTTAGAGAGAAAAATCATTTAACAAAAGAAAAAAAAGATATACCAGCATTTAAAAAATAATTCACATCCATTAAGGACCACTAGGATATTTGTTTTATTTATTAAAAACACTTAATACGTATTTTGACAATTTCTAGTCATCATCATTAGAATGTAATCACTTCTGATGATGACGACAAGAAATTGTCAAAATATTATACGTATCAAGTGTTTTGTTTGTTTTTTTTTTGGCTGTTGGCCATAGATCATCCCGCAGTTTCCACAAATACATTATATAGTTACATATCAGGTGTTAATTTTTAATAAATAAAACCTTTGAAACAAATAGCCCAGTGTTTAATTTGTACATTTAATTTTAATTTACAAAATGTTAAAACGGTCGAAAGTTAAAATCTTATTTTCAGAAAAACTTGTAATACAAATTTTTTTTGACGGGACAATAGACTAAATAAAAAAATCGCGATTTTTTTTTTTTTTATTTATTAGGGGTGACCCCTCAGTCATTCCCTTCACATACATATATACAAATCGCGATTAATAAACTTTAAAATCTATTTTTTTTTTCTCGGAAAAACCTCATTTTCTAAGTAAAAAATTATCGAAAAAAATGCTCTTTTTGCGCAATGCATATCTATTTGACTATAAAAGCTACATTAAATCTAAATATATTTTGAGAAAGATTGGTTCAAAACCCCAGGACTTTATTTTTCGTTTTTTTTTTGATATGACGTCATTTTATCGCGTGATAGCGCGCGACGTTAAATTATTATTTGAAAGTTTAAACCACTGTAGATTCCGAACGGCTAATCAGATCAGACTAAATAGGATGTCAATTTCTGCAGAAAGAAAAACTAATTGACTATATAAAAACAATTGCGATTAATAAACTCTAAAATCATTTTTTTTTTAAACCTCATTTTTTAAGCAAAATGGATAAAAGTCCTATATTGTTATTATGACAATGTATTAACTTGTTTGTTAATGGGAACAAAGTAAAAAAAAAAAACTATACTTTCTCTCTATATACTTCATATATAGGTAAGAGAAATTAAAAATAGTTTGAAGTCAGGCAAAAGACGTCACGGTAAAAAGACACCGGCTGTGTAGAAGACGCAACAAGCTTAATAATAACAAATAAAAATCAAATCCCTAATTTTGGTAAAAAATTATAGTTTATTTCGAAAAAAAAAATAATAATAATAATAATAACAAATAGTAATTATAATTACTGCAATTGTTTAATGAATGATTTACTCCCTTCACTCGTTTTTTTGATTGGATTAACTTTTTGAAAAGTTAATAATAGACTAATCAACGAAGCGTTTTTATGATTATTTCTTTTGAAAGTGGAATTTTGCCCCAATTCTTTGGATTCTTGTTCATTCATTGAGGTCTTAACTAAAAATATCACTCAGTCAATTGAGTAGGCATTTGAAATTGGTTGCTTTAAAAAAAAACAAGATTAAATAATGAATTTACATTTTAATTAATCAGAGATCAGAGGAAAAAATACATCACATTAAATTTGAACACTTCAAGATCGTCTTGATTATGAGTATAAATGAAAGTGTACTTTCACTGCTAAGATAACACTTGCATTGGTCCACTGGGCTGCCGAGGCCATTTAGGGGTTTATATGTGTATTTTAAATAAATTTTATCGGAGGATGTTCCACAGGATGGTTCCTCAAGACTTTCCTAAGAGTTACATAAACTTTGAACTAAATCGTTGAAACGAAGAGGAAAGCAGTCAGAACATTAGAAGCAATGTTAAATAAAATTCTTTAATACAAAACGTTTTGGCTAATTTTATTGTGCCATTTTCAGTTGTATAAGAGTTTTTAAAGAATAGAATTGTTAATACGTCTGTCAATTTGTCATTTATAACAATGCCAATCTATTTAAAAATATGATGTTGCATGAAAATATTTCAAAATATATTTACATTGTTGTATACATAGACACATTGTAAATGACTGACTTAAGGACAAACGACTTAACAACTCTATTATTATTCCTATTATGTATTTTATATCACTGTTTTTTCTACTATGTATTTTATATTATTGTAACGATTTTACTGTAAAGAGATTGTAAAAAAAACCGAGAATGGCGGTATGTATGGTTCCTGGCCGACAGCCAATAAATAAATAAAAAAAAACTCTATTATTAAAAAACTCTTATACATACAACTAAAGATGGCACAATAAAATTGGTCGAAACTTTTTGTATTAAAGGAGTTTAAATTAACAATAGAGGCTTCCTATCTAGCTGCTTTGCACTTCAATTCAGAGATTGAGTTCTACACAGCCATTTCCTCCATTAATTAAACGTTGAACTAATTCAATATTTCATTTATTTGACCAAAGATGGACATTTTGAGACCAGCAAATCGTTACTCTTTGAGTGTATTTTTGAAATGTTATCATCTGAAATTTGCGCCCCCTCCTCTTCTTCCTCCTCTCAATATTTTATAGAAATTTATGTTCTAGGAGCAACAAAAAATTGAAATTACATTTATAAAATAAATCCAAAGTAACTCTTTACGTTTAAAGGTATGTACACACGCTCTGCTCCACTCGCGGCTCGTGTTCGTTTCTTTTATTCATTTATTCATTTTAACGAACTTTCCGCCATCCAAAGAAAGGCCATGAACATTTAAAGCCTATTGTTTCAGTGATTTATATTATTATGCTCGCGAGCCGCTCGCTCACAACACCAAACTCCGTACTAATCTAACGAACATGGTGCTCTACATACCTTAATGCAAACTAGGATTCTTTTAAATTTAATTTTAAAGAAAAAAAAATTTCATTAAAAATTAGGAACCGACCGAATATTCGGTTTCGGTTACGGTTTCGGCCAAAAATCATGGTTTCGGCCGTAGTTTCGGTTTCGGCCAAAAAGTGGCCGAACCTTTCGGCCGGCCGAAACCAGAGTCTGAAAAAATGGGATGAGACTCGCATGCAAAAAAAAAAGGTCAAATAATTTGCACTTGAGGGAGAAAAAAATTTAGTCTCCCCTAAAAAAAAGGTAAAATGATTTTCACGGGAGGGAAAAAAATTCAAAAAAAAAAAAAAGGTAAAATGAAAAAAAATTTTTATAGGAAATACAAGTTTCGGTTTCGGCCGAAACTAAGGTTGAGGCCGAATATTCGGTTTCGGTTTCGGCTGAAAATCTTGTTTCGGTCGGACCCTATTAAAAATATAATTTAAATATTGATATCAAAAAAAGAGAAATTTTTAATAAAACATGTCTCTATATAAAGTATTTCATATATAGGGTAAGAGAAAGTAAAGTAATATCCAAAATAAAAACATTTATTTAAATAAATATTTATCTTTTATGCCATTGACCTATGAGTCACTGGATTTCTACGGTTAAGTTCCTGGCCGTATAATCGAGTTGGAGGGAGCAGCGGCAAGAAGGGAGAGTAAAGTCGCAGCATCTGATAAATATAAACAAGTATTTTAATACAAGATTCAACATTTCGTTCTAATTTAAATAGCATTGACCAGATTTTAAGATTAAATTTTTAATTATAGAAATATTTTAAGAAATGTTGAAAGAAATATATTTATAATCGAGACGCTTTTACAATTTTAACATTCTCACTGAACAAGTCAATGAATAACACACCCATAAAGAAAATACATAATAAATGTATTGTGCCCTTTTAACAACTCCGGGACAGATACAATTTGAAAGACTGATGATGAGAAAATAAAGTTTTCTCGAAACGTCTCGTTAATTGTAATAAAATCGGAGGCTTTAATTTTTGGCTGCTCCTGCTTCCTTCCTTGTATATAATTGAAAAATTATATTAAGATGAAGAAGATAAAGAAAATAATCATGAGCCAATCATTTAGATTCTTGGCATCTGCCCCAGTACAAGGGGTCAATGTTCTACCTCTGTGCTACACACTCACCCTAGATATTTTTTTTTTTTTATAGATAAAATATAACTTTTTTTTAAGTGTTAAACATTTTACCTATATCAGGGATGAAAAAAATATTTGGTTATACAAAATCTAGTAGCCTGCTTGATTTTAAAGCAATTTTATTTCTCATGTTAATAGTGGGCCTAAAGATATTTTGGAATGGAGGTCTTTAGACTTCATGTAAAAAATTTTTTTCTTAGCATCAAAGATGGATTGATTACCTTTGATCTCTTTGTGGCAAAGATCTTGTTTCATAATCACTGGTTCACTGGTTCCAAGTTATGAAATTAATTTAAAATATTTTGGCTTTAAATTAATTTTAAATAAATATAGATGTAGTGTATTATCTAAAAATAATTCAACTCTCTTCTTTTAATTAATTGTTACATTACAGATTCCCTTTTTTTGAAATAATATTAATTTGAATAATTTCACCCGTAGCACAGATAATTTCTTGTTCTTAAAAGTCAGAGTATCGTTTCCCTTTCCAAGCAACAAGTTTTTTTATTTGGTATGGTATCTAAAAAAACAATATATTTATATTATATGGCCTCAGATGCCGACAAAAATAAACTAATTAATTTTCACTAAAAAGACTTGGATTCAAAACATTTTATTTGATCAAGAATGTTTGGGAAGTGCAAACACCACAAATGGCGTAAACAAAGATTAATGAACATTTGGTGTTTATTTTTCTTTCTATTTTTGATCTCTTTCTGTCCTGAATAGTCATAAATTTTAAATTCATTTTTAAAAGCATCTCTATTCTCAAGGCACCCCTATTGAACACAATAAACTTTATATACATCTTTATTTGCTATTTTAAATGTAAATATGGATTTTTTTCTTATTTATATAAAATTTATTTAGGGAATCAAAAGAAGGCTTTTTCACCTCTCTATTCTTCCTTCCCCCATAAGCACAAAATAGCATTAAAGATTCATTCTTGGCCTCAAAATCTTTTTCCTCTTTCAGTAAGGCCTTTTTTAGTAGTCTATAATCAGTATTGATGTTGAATTATAGACATAATAAATAGTTCGTGATTCAATTTTAGAAATATAATAAAAATGGAAAAAAGGAGCAACAGATGGAAAACTTAAATTCCATAAATATTCCGTAAATACATTTATTCGTCATTTGAAAGATATTCATTTCTGATAGAATATTTATGTTGGGAAATCAAAAAATTTAGATGAAACAGGAAAATAATAAACGTTATATAAAACTGTTTTGAATAAAGATAGAGAGAAGATTTACGTTAAAGAAATTTAACAAAGAAAAAATAAAGAATGGATAGAAGTATAACTTTATTTTCTATTATTCCTGTAGCTACTTATGGGCGCAAAGCTTCTGGAAAAAGATGGGTATTTGTAAGACATTTGAAAAAAAAAACTACTTTAGTACATTAATGTCCGGTTGCATCAACTCATCTTAGATCTTAAGCTCGTCTTACATCTTACAATTGAATTTGAAATGTTGCACCAATTTTTTTTTTTATTTATAAAGATTTTAATAAGAAGAGGGTAGGGAGAATAAATAATATATATTTTTATTATAAAAACAATAAAAAAACTACAAAACATAAAATGTATATAAATATAAAAACCATGGAGATGGTTTTTATATACAGCACCAACAGGAAATCGGGTTTTAAAATCCTCGATTTGTGCCTACATCGCGCTCGCTCAGGAGCCCACATCTTGTGGGTACGTGGATGGCGACCACGAGCTGCCCGACCTGGGACAGGCTGTCCTGTTCATTGTATGTCTGTCTCTTGGTTTCTCTTTCCAACAGGCGTCAGACCGTGCGCCGGGCCGGTCTGTCCTATTTCTTCCGGTCGCAAAAACGCATGATAGGTTTGGAGGGAAAAAGGTGGTCAGCCGACCCCGCATTGCGGAAATAAGGCGAGGACAGAAGAAGAAGAAGATTTGTGCCTACATCTCAATTTTTTTTAAATAATAACAAAAAGATATATGTATTTCAAAAAAATACATATTTTATATAAAAAATGTCACATTTCGATTTTTAGGTTATGAAAACTATCTATAGTCTCAAGGCGAGCTTCAGATCTTAAGCTACTGCTACGTTTTCCTCGGTGCTACTCTCACGACTATCGTTGATAGCATTTTGCTCGGAACAATTTGTTTTTGACTCGTCTTCTTCATTCGCAATCACATGTTTCTACCTGGTATAATAAAGCAAGTTTGTGTTTTTGTTATAGAATGAGTTTAAAAATACAGAAGAGTAGACGTAAAATATTATTAGTGAAATGCCTTTTTGAGGAGATGGAGGAGATACTTCTCCATACTTACAAACATACATACCGTGCAGAGAAAAGATATTATACAAGATGGCGGCTACCTGGCGTAAGGCTCAAATGCCAGGTAGCCGCCATCTTTTCTCTGCATGGTATGTTTGAACTAAGAAATGAAGAGGGTCTGTACAAAATATTGATCATTTCCCATCTGCGTGAAGACGGCAAAAAGTTCTCAGAAATTTTCTGTTGAACAGTTTTATTGAACATTTGGACTTCATGCTGAGATTAATCAAATAATCGTTGACGACTAACGATTATATACAATTTGTACTGAACTGTCAACGATTATCGTTAACGATTCTAGCGGCAGTCGCTCGGAGCAAAATAGCTCACAGGAAATACAAAGAAATAGTGCTCAAATTTGATCGCTGAACGATAGTCGTGAGAGTCGCACCAAAGAAAACGAAGCTTAAGATGTGTTTGGGCAACCGGGCATAAGATGACTTAAAACATTCTTAAAACTAGGGTCCGACCGAAACAAGATTTTCAGCCGAAACCGAAACCGAATTTCGGCCTCAATCTTATCCCACTTAAAACCCAATATTTTTTTTTTTTTTCCCACATAACCCATATACATTATAATTATTAATAAAATATTTAATATATAATCTTTATTTTTATCCCTTAATATAATAAATATTTATATATTATATACTTTCACCCTTTACATATATATAATCAAAATGGTGAAGAAAGAGGAAAAAAATATTCAACGAATGCTATTTCAAAGAGTTTTAATTTTTCCAAATTTCAATTTATATAAATATCGTATTTTCAGGGAGTGGAATAAAAAAAAGAGTAATTATATGAAAAATATTTGTAATTTATTTCAATTTTTAAATAAGAGACGTAAGGGAGAGAATGAAAAAAAAAACACACAACGGCCTTTCAGCCCCCCAGCTTCAAAAAAATATCCAAACTACAACCGAAACTGACCACGTTCGATCTTCGTCCGAACCCACGGGGCCCCTTTTTTTTTTTTTTTTTTTTGTTATGGCCTTCCCTGGAAAAAGTGTGGAATTCTTAAATACAAAAAAAGAATGATGCAAAAGGAGCAACAAATAAATTCTATCTTACATCTTATTCCTATGGAATTTAAGAGAAAATTTTTTGAAATGTAGGTGTCAAAGAGCTAGCTGATAGAAAGAGAAAGAGACCGAGGAAAATCCTGCATTGATCCAAGCTCTCGAGTATTTTGCAATTCCGAGTTATTCTCTTGATTCTCTCATGCAAATCCAACTACCATCAAAGGCTCGGCGTTCTGTTTGTTTCTGGTCGTTTAACTTTACATGAAACTTTTCATTTTGTTATTAAATTTCTCAAATTTCAATGGTTAACTTGACAATTCTAAAGTACTTTTGAAAAAATTAAATTTAGTGTCTATATAAATTAAGATTTTTTTTTTAGGTCATTTAAGTAAATAAATTTATATACAGATATTATGAAATATAATAGAATACATATGCTATTTTTTTGATGTAAAGAAAATTTTTTTAGTTCTTCAGCGGATGCTCAAAATAATTAAAGATAGAAGATTGAAATACTAAAGATAAATAAAAATCCCAATGTAAAAGGAGGAGGACGTTTACTCGATTCTGTTGCAGATGGAGGTGCAGAGAAGAAATAATTTACGAAAAATTATATCGAGGATTTTTAATGACAAAACGACTGTGATTCCAATTTAACAGTTTCGGTCAGAAAAGACCATCATCAGGCCGAAAGATTACAGATTCTTCTCTGCACCTCCATCTGCAACAGAATCGAGTAAACCTCCTGCGCCTGTTGCAATATCATAATCGGGCTGTTTCTACCGTCGTGAAAAATCCTAATGCCAAACTTAGGTCACAATTGGAGCAAAATTCTGATAAGCAAGTTTGTGCATAGCATCGGTCACTATAAAAAATTTAATTACTTAACCGGTGTATTTAAAAAAATTAAAATTTATTTTTTAGGATCAGGTAGAGGTAGTAGTAGGCAGCCAGCAAGTGATCAAAAAAAAAACTATTTGATTATCGTTGACCTTTCGGAATCACATCGACCCCATCTTCATCGAATTTTTTCTACTTAAAATTTATTTAAATTTTTTATACCTATGCCTCAAAAAAATTATAATTTTTTTCCAAGTTTCAGCTATTGATCAAAGAGAGATTATTAGAATGATTTTATAATAATTTTGAATTTATATTATGATTAAAGAGAAATACAAAATACTAAATCGTCTGAAGACCACTTTACTCTTGTACGTACTTCATAGGAAAGATAGGAGAAATGGTTGCCATGGTAACAAAATATAAATATTTTCCCAAGTTTATAAATTTTACATAATGAATTCTAAAATATACCGGGAACTACTGTAAATATATCTCGACACAAAAATATCTGGTGTGACAAGCACAAAACACAACTTTCTTATTCACCGAAGTTGTGTGCTGTGCGACAGTCACACCAGATTTTTAAAGTGAAACTTTTTACTTTCTCTTATTTATATTTAGATAAAAGATAGATTTTGTAATTCCACCCCTTTGGAATTTTTTACTAGCTTTATGCAATAATCAAAGACTAATTTTTGACACCCATTCTTTTTCCTCAAACAACTCTCGAGTTAACTGACCAGCCCAGACCCGGTGTCGCCCAACGAATGCCCTTTCCCTTCTCGTCCCCCTTTTTCTGGTAAAAGATCCGCCTCGTTGGAATCCCATTGAGACGCACCGATTGCTCCTCAATGGCTCTCCACTGAATGACACACTTTTTGTCCATCCCCGGCCCGGTTTTATAAACAAAAAACTCGTCCTGTTTGAAAAGCGATAGCTGCACTTGTTTCTTAGAGCATCAATTACTTGATATTTGCTTAGACATTATACTTCAAGTGCATGAGTGAGAGTAAAAATTGAAATTAAGAGATACAAATAAACAATCTATTATATTTAACATTTTTTATAAACCTAAACAGCGTTGGGCGAATTGTCTACTTTACTTTGTCTACGCAATTGTCTACGCGTAGACAATGTATGTAGACAAATGAACAATATCCATGTAGACAAAGTAGACAAAGTAGGCTTCTGATGAAGAGGTGCATATGATCCCGAAGTCCTTGAAGGTTTGGAGACAAATAATATCGATAACGAGGAAGTTTAAAATAAAAGATTATCTATTCAAAATATCAAATATCAGTTCCCTTTCGTTAAACTCGTAAGCAAAATAAATTTTGATAATTCATATTTTAAAAACATTCAGCGAAAAGCCTAAATGAATATTTAATTGAAATTTAATGACTTTGCTGTTTTTATTTTTACGAATTCTTTAAAGGAGAATCTTTTTTTTTTATATAATTCACCTCATTTTCTCCTTTGCTTTTTTTTTTTTGGTCATTTCGATTTCTATTAAACTTACATTTCTTTTTTATTATTTAACTTTTTTTTTTTTAAACATTGATCGATCTCTTCCCAAATAACGCCTCTGTAGACATAGGCGCCGACTCCATGGGGCCCAAGGGGCTCGAGCCCCCCTAATGTTGAGACGAGAGGGGTCCAGCCCCCCCCCCCAGAAAAAAACGCTTCACTATCGTTAAAAGGTCAATCAAGGCAAAATCTTAAAACACAACCCGTAACCCCTGCGTCAATCATATTTAGGCCCCTCTAATAATTTTTGAAAGTCGGCGCCCATGTCTGTAGAATCTGTATATGCATAAGCTTCCTGATGCATTTTTTTTACTTTCTCGTATACAAATTACATAGAGAAAGTATTATAATCGTCAAAAAATTCCAAACGAACTATTTGGAATTATTTTTGCGTGGGTCGCTGTGTGTTTGATCACGGTTACTTAAAAACACAAGCAGACAGATCGACGAGTTACTTATATTTATTAAGTACTACCATTTTCTCAGCATCCTCTGGACCAAATCTTTTGAAATTTAATGCAAATTAAGTAGCAATTTAGAGTTCGTTTCAAGTATTCCCCTTTCATATCTATCTAGGGAAGGAAGGGGAATCTCCCCGCCCCTCCCCAATATAACTTTCCCATGTTTTTATAATATATTCCGATTCCTCCAATAGGGACACATTATTGATTCACTTGACATAAATTGGATTAAACTTATGTGAGTCCAGTGGCGGATCAAGAGGTGTTTCTCGGGGGGGGGGGTGAATTTGGAGTGACTCGATTTCGGTAATTTAAAGGCGCATTCTGTACTTGTTGGCCAGAATATAAATACAAATCAAATTTTTAAGTATTAATTTTTTAAAATTTTACATTAAAAATACATTTTTTTTTCGAAAAAAAAGTATTTTTTCAAATCTCAGGGGGGGGGTAATTACCCTCTTTACCCCCCCCCCTTGTATCCGCCCTTGTGTGAATCACTTTAGCTGCTTTATTCTCTCAATTTATAGGCTCCTCTTGTATTTAAAAAAAAATACATTATCATTCTAAAAAATAGAAGCCTAATATAATTCACATTTTGCGATCTCGTGTTATTTAAAAGAAATGTGTGTATCTTGCCTAAGTCGAACCCATATCCTCCCTAGCTGTTTTAAGACTTTTTGAAAAAAAAAAAACACTCACACTTTTTTCCCATTCACACTCACATTCACACAGTCTTTTCGGCAACTCAGGCCATATAAGACTTTTACGATATCCTTTATTGATTAATATACATATTGGGGGTCCAGGCATTCTGATTTAAGCCATTTGGCATACTGGGGTCCGAACCCGCGACTTTTGGTATATGAGGTTAGCACGCTAACCCCTACATCAAGCCCCGAGGGCGTTATAAGTCTTACTAGTTTAAGATTTTCAACTGATCTATAGAATAGAATAGAATAGAATATTTTTATTTACCTCTGAGGCTATATGCCTCTTTGAGTCTATAAGATAACACATATATGCAGGGCTAATTATTCTTCTCTCTGGTATAAAATAAAATATAATAAAGATAAATCTCTATATAATAAGATAACATAAAATAAATCAATATAATACCGTAGTATATACTATAGTATTATAACATATGTCTTGTCTCTGCCTATCTAGTAGAAATTGATAGAGTTTAGTTTGAAAACTGTCAGAGGAGTCTGACAAGAGTTCTTGACATTTCTGATATTTGATGGGAGTTCCACAACCTGGTGGACTCCACCAAGAACGAAAATCCAAAGGTTGTAGTCCTATGTTGTGGAATCCTGAGGTCGGCTCACCCTCTAGCAGCGGTCTCCCAACACCGTCCGCTCTCAGCGTCAACATCACCCACAAATAAGATGGTTCCCTAATCTTAAATAGACTGTACACCCTCTCCATAAAATAAAGAATTCAATATTTTATTTTTAGCCAATTTAGTCTATTATACGTAGTAGGGCGTTTTGCGACGGTTATTGGGATATCAAAAACTAACCTGACGCAAGAATACCCGTCGAGTACTCTCCAGGTTCCCTTTTCTTCCCCCTACTCTCCAGACATGTCGCCATATTCCAGGGAAATGCAGTCAAAGTGGGGAACAATGAGCGAGGTAACAACCATTTTTCTACCGGCAAACGGAGGTCAATCTTTATTTCTCTTAAGTTTGTAAAGATTCTTAAAAACATTTCTCGACACCCTCCGGATATATGAAGATCAGAGTGGAGAAGAGACGAAATGTGATCAAACATCTCTAAATCAGCCATCATCTTTTATTTATGTGGGAAATGGAGTAGGCTTCCGCAAGATTCACACATTTTTTCTGTTTACGAGTTTTAGGTAATTTAATTTTTAAAAAAAATTGTTCCCATTGAAGAGATAACTAACGAAAGAATAAAATCGATTATATGTGGATCTAAGATAGGAATCATTCAAGACCACAAAAAGTTAATTGTTTCTATGTCATTAAATAATCGGATTAACTTTTACGAGGGAGAGACAGAGAGAGAACAAACAAGAGAATTATTTTTTAATTGTTAAAGTCTGGGAAGGAGGGAATAAGAACTCTTTCTTATTATATTTGACGATTAAGTAGTTTTACTAACATCAATTTAAGAAAACTAAACACATCTGTAATATTCTTTATTTCAATTTTAAATTTTAATAATAATAATTTATGAATCTATTCATTCAAGACTTTTTCCTCTCATTGAATGGAATTCAATTCCCCTGAGACGTTGCATTCATCTTTAAATAAACAATACGCTAAGTAAGTAAACTAAAGAAAGCGAGACTTCTACCTTTCTTCCAAGGCCCAGGACAAATAATTGTTCTATCATTAATTCATCTGTTCTAATAATACATGAATTAATATTTATCCCCTTCCCATATATTTATTATTAAGAAAGTTGATTTTATTCAAATCTAATTTGCATTCTCATACTTTAGTTGAAAACACTGAAAGTTTCTAAATTTCATTTTATGAATTAAAAAAGAAGAAACAGTTGTTTTAATTAAAAGTTTCCATATCTAACATATTTTAGATGACATAGTGAAGATGAGAGAGTAAGTGTGTGTGTGTGTGTGTATTTATTTCTTTCATTGTAATTTCGTTCTCTTTTCCTACTTTGTTAACAAAAATAATTACTTAAAATGAATGAATCATAAAGAATTAAAAGGTCATCCAGGAAAACGAAATTAAAATTTTTTTATTGCTTAAGTAGAAATTTGACAATGAAAAATTAGAAATGGGTTCTTAAAATAAAATAATTGACCTTGGAAGCCAGAATCAAAATTTTGTACAGGTATTATCAGACTGTGCTCCAAAATATTAGTTAGTAGTACTCATTTTTTGTTTGCGAATTTTTAAATAATATCTCAACCTTGAACCATTACACTTAGGTGTTGCAACTCGGGAAGCTGGGATTCTCCAGGAGCGGGGCAGGCGAAAATCATATATTATATATGCACATATAGTTATTGTATTTTAATAAGACCACTACAATAGCCTCCAGCAATTCTATTTGAAGAGGGAGATGCTGTGGCATCCAGTGTTACGGAAGGCATATAAAGAAAGAATGCAATATTTGAAAGGAGTAGGCTACACACCGGAACTGAGAGAATCCTTCCTCAAACTAGGACATCCTCCTTAGCATACAAGAAGTTAGATAGAAGGAACCGAGGGGAACTAGACTTCGTATAATTATAGCAAGATAAGCAACCATAATGATCATCTAAATAATTTCCCCAGAATTCATCTAAGGCACGCCCACATTCTACATACACATACATAGTTTTTTTAATCTCTAGGGAGCCCTCGGGGCTTGGTGTAGAGGTTAGCGTGCTAACCTTATATACCAAACGTCGCGGGTTCGGACCCCAGGCAGTCCGATGATTTTATTTAAGCCATTTGGATTCCAAATGGCTTAAATAAGAATGTCTGGACCCCACAATTGATATATTAAACATACTGATTATCGTAAAAGTCTTAAATGGCCTCAGTTGCCGAAAAGACTGTGTGAATGTGAGTGTGAATGAGAAAAAAAAAGTGTCAATGTTTAAAAAAAAAAAAAAAAAAATTTACATCTTGAATTCTAACACATGAATATCGGTGGAAACTAAATATACTGGTATATCGACACAAAAGATCTGGGGTGACAAGCACAGAACACAACTTTTGATTACCGAAGGTAAGAGAAAGTTGTGTACTGTGCGACAGTCCCACCAGATTTTTTTGCTTATTGACTTGAGGTCCTCCGATATTTTAAGGAAAATAAATTATTCAGATTTAAAAGTTATTTGATAACATAATAAAATCCAAAATTGAAACTCTTAAAAAGTTTTTTCTTATTAAAAAATTGTTTCCAATTGAATAATTTTATATTATGATTATATATTCTGAATGCAATTAAATGAGCATAAAATAAGAATAAAGATAAGAGAGAATGAACTTTAGGCAAATTTTATTTTAAAATTATTGTTGGTTATATTTTTACTAACAGCAAGATCCAATTATCTGCTCCTGCGTTAAGAATATAAATTTCTTCGTTGAGTCTCTTATCTTTTAACTTTTTTTTACACAGCTTAGAGATTGGATAAGGGAGAAAATATATTAATAAATATTCTATCCCTTAAATTAATAAAAGAAAAAAGAAATATATTTTTTTTAATGTTTTATTAATCTAACACTTTTTATATTTATGTATGAAATATGCTGGTATTATATTTTATGTGTGAAAGCGAAAAATATTAAAATCGAATTATCTTTGTTTATGATACAGTATTTTCATCTTAATAAGAAAAGTTTTTTAAATAACTTTGACGGAAAAAGCAATAAAACTACACATATAATTTTAAAACAACATTATTTATTTAATCATATCGATTGGGGTGTATGTTGGATTTTATTTGTTTTTTGCTCACGTCTTTTTGGACTTGGGTTAAGAATATTGTATGATTCTTTGATATTAATTACAAAAATTTCAAACAAGGCTCTACCTAGTAATTATACATAACTTAAATTCTAAGTTCATTACATATATGAGTGAATATTTAATTGTAGGTTATAATATATATTGACAGCCCCGCAAGCTCGGAGGATGGCCATGACCAAGATCGAAACGTCAATATAGAGGGCCTAATAAATGAAATATTGTCTAGTTGCTATTCTTTTCTTCACACATCAATGTTTTATTTTTTTTTAATTGTTTTCAGCTATAAAATCCACATCTTGTAATAAATATTAGACTATAAATGAACTGTGAACCTTAACCTAAAATAGCAAAATGGATGTTGAACCCCAGTTCATCATACAAATCGGATTACAAATATGTATTAGTATAATAAATAGTTATTATTATATAAAAAATAATTAAATTTTTAAAAGAAAAATAAATAGAGAATATTCAATCAGAGAGTTGAGTGAAAAACACAATTAAAGGACCTCCAGCCTTAAATGCTTGGAGGACAGTCAACCGTTTATAGTGAATTTTACTCGTTTGCAGACCCTGTCTAAAAGATCGATCGAAATCGACTTTCCTCCTGTAATTTAATCAAATTTATTATACGTTAATTTCTTTTGACTTTTAGATTATTCATCTTATATTAGATATTAATAAGAGTAATGATTATTATTATGAAATAAATGACAAGAAAATGTAAATAAGAATCAGCCAAAGTCTTTATTTAGATGGGGCCAATTTAAAATTAATTTGGGAGCGAGACAACGCGTTCCACTAAAGGTTTAATATAAAATAAAATATCTAATCAACAATTTAGTTCTGCATTTCATTCCCCATATTTAATGGAACATGGATGACAAATTGACTCATAAAAAAAAGAAACAAACTTCAAATATCGAATCACGGTAATTTAAAAATACTGCTAGAAAAAAATCTGGTGTGACTGGTTGTACAGCACATAACTTTCTCTTACCTTCGGTAATCGAAAGTTGTGTTCTGTGCTTGGAACATTTGAATTTAAGATGTGAAATTTATAAGTATGGGAAAATTTTTATATTTTGTTACCATGGCAACCAATTCTATCTTTCCTATGAAATACAAAAGTAAAGTGGTCTTCAGAAGATTTCAATAGCAAAATGAGAATATACATTTTAAAGAGCATCTAAAAAATAATTGATTTTTGAATTAAAAAAAAAAATCGCTGGAGCGAATTTTGAGAAAATCGAAAAAAAAACTGAAAAAGCACATCAGTAAAGTACAGGTACTCTTTGGCCGATTTTGAATAAATTTATTTTAAAAATTTCCTTTCAAATGAACAAGAAACAAACTCTGAGAATAAATTTATTTTCACTTTCTCTTACCTATGTATATATGTAATATATATATATAGAGAAAGTATTGGATTCATGTCAAAAATTCGATGTCGAGATTTTGATGGATCTTTACGTTTTGAGGTCCCCTGAATCCAAAATAATGGATTTCGCGACATGGTCTGTCTGTCTGTCTGACACGAACGTGACACGAATCTTTTGAACAAAATCGGTCAAAAAGTAGTAGTACTTTACTGATGTACTTTTTCAGTTTTTTCGATTTTTTTCAAATTTGCCCTAACGATTTTGATTGATTAAAAATCAATTCTTTTTACTTTCTCTTACCTATGTATATATGTAATATATATATAGAGAGAAAGTATTGGATTCATGTCAAAAATTCGATGTCGAGATTTTGATGGATCTTCACGTTTTGAGGTCCCCTGAATCCAAAAAAGTGGTTTTCGCGACATGGTCTGTCTGTGGGTGTGTGTGTGTGTGTGGGTGGGTGGGTGTGTGTGTGGGTGGGTGGGTGTGTGTTCAATTTTAAGCATGAAGGAATTGAGCTATGAGGCTTAAATTTTATATATAAGTTAAACACCCCCCGGGACCGGAAAAATAAGCTTTTAATCAAAATCGGCCAAAGAGTACTAGTACTTTACTGATGTACTTTTTCAGTTTTTTTTTCGATTTTCTCAAAATTCGCTCTAACGATTTTGATTAAAATTCAAAAATCAATTATTTTTTAGATGCTCTTTCAAATGTATATTCTCGTTTTGCCCTCAAAATTGTTTGAAGCACACTTTACTCTTGTGCTTCATAGGAAAGATAGGAAAAATGGTTGCCATGGTTACAAAATATAAATATTTTCCCATACTTATAAATTTTACATCTGAATTCAAATATTCCCTACTGCCGGGAACTAAATACATGTCGACACAAAAAATCTGGTGTGACAAGCACAGTACACAACTTTCGATTACCGAAGGTAAGAGAAAGTTGTGTGCTGTGCGCCAGTCACACCAGATTTTTTAGATGATCTTTAAAATTTATATTCTCATTTTGGCATTGAAATCTTCTGAAGACCATTTTACTCTTGTACTTCATTTTTTTTTTTTTTTTTTTAACATTCACACTTTTTTCTCATTCACACTCACACTCACACACACATTCACACAGTCTTTTCGGCAACTCAGGCCATTTAAGACTTTAAACGATATCCCTTATTGATGATATACACATATTAGGAGTCCAGGCATTTTTATTTAAGCCATTTGGTATCCAAATGGCCTAAATAAAATCATATGATTGCCCGGGATCCGAACCCGCGCGTTAGACGTGGCTAACCTCTACACCAAACCCCGAGGGCTCTTGTACTTCATAGGAATGATAGGAGAAATGGTTGCCATGGTAACAAAATATAAATATTTTCCCATACTTTTGCTTTAATTTTGTATTCATATTGTTATGGCTTTATTTTTGTATGGTGTTTGTATCATTTTGATTTTGTATTTTTTATAATGTTTTTATGGTGCCCAATGGCCGCTGGCTGAAGGGGCGGAATAAAAAAAAAAATCTTTAATTCTAATACATGTATATAGGTGAAAACTAAATATATTTCAACACAAAAAATCTGGTGTGACAAGCACTGTGAGACCACTCATCCCAGATTTTTGTTTATTGTAGTCCCAATTGTTCAATATTCCGCCTTATTTATTTAAACTAATTAGAAGTTTAGAATTGTATCGCTCAGAAAGGTAAAAAACCACTGACTCTTTAATCACCTGCCCCTATGAGAGCGATTTTAAAATAAATTTAGTATTAGTGACGTTTTTGTGCCCATCTTCTTCTTCTCTTGTTTTGATAGAGTTGATTAAATCTTAGTAAAATTTATTCAATTCAATTATAAAAAGAGTCTAATGAAATTGAATAATAATCTAATGAAATTAATGAAATATTAATCGATGCTAATTGTTATTCATATCTTCGAAATAGCAAAGTCTTAAGTTGTTTAAGTGCTTTGTTTGCAAAGAAACCAAAACTAAGTCTCTTTTGAATAATAAATAATCAAAGTTTATGGGTGTTAAACTTTATAAAGGATTTAAATGATCTATTGTATTAAAAAGGGTGTTTATTAAATTTATTTAATAACCAGAGCTGATCATTTATTCCTCATACTATATCTCCAAAGTTGTGGTCTTTGACCAAAGGAGAGGATGATATTTTCTCAAATATCATCAAGAGTAAATTTTAATGAGTGTACTTGACCGAATTTAATTAATTATATCCGTCCTTTACTTTGTACCTTATAATATTAAACTAGATCATGTTATAAACTTCTACAGAATAATTGTCTAATTTATTTTGTTTAGAATGAATGAAGCTAGAATTAAATGAGAATAAATTATTATTATTTTTTTTTTAATTATTAACGTTTCCGATCAAAATAATGCCTTTGCTTAGAACAATTAATATTGAATATGAATGAATTGAATAATTCAATACGAGAAACAATCGCTGGTAACATGAATAGGAGTATACAGTAGATACACGTGGGCATATTTCTCTTTAATTATATAATATTTGTTCAATTATATTTGAGAGTTAAATACACTCAGGGGCTCACTTCTAGTGAGTATGTGGATGGCGACCACGAGTTACCCGAGCTAAGGCTGGCATTTCTTTCTTTCCTTTATCTCAGCCTTTTTTTTTCCTTTTCCCTGTCAAGCGTCAGGCCCTGAGACTTGCTTTTCTCTCGCGCTCATATTTCTTTATAAATTAATTTTATCGATCCCACATAGGGATAAGGCCTGGGTAGAAGAAGATTTGAGAGTTAAATCGATGGTGGGCCAAATTATAAAAAAATTCTACACTTTGTGTATGTGAAGTGGTAAAAAAAAAAGTAACCGAAACTCTAGTTGAAAATGATTTAATTTTTTTTTTTTTATTGTTAATTTTCATATCCTGTTTTTTTAAATAAAAAAAATTTCATGATTAATATTCAATAAATATCATTTTATATGCATAATACCAATTATTATGTTTACTCTCATTCGCCATTATAAAAGCTATTAGCCTATTTGATAATCGAAAGCGTACACTAATCAGATGTAATAAAAAAAAATATATAATAGAAATATTGATCAATAAACAAATTCATTTTCAAACTCAGAGACTGATTGAGGTTAGATAAATAATTTATAAAAAAGTAAGTCTGAAAATATAGGTATTTGAATTTGTATTTTAATCATATTAATAAGAATGGAAGGGGAGGGGGGAGGGAACTCGTATTTTCTCTCTATGGCAATGTTTATAAACTGGTTGAAATGTATGGAAGCTGTTTATGATAGGGAGTGGTAGGAGGAGTTCGCCGGCCGGCCTCTTATTCTAGGGCAGGCACGTCGTCAGGTAACAGGCATAAAAAAGAAAAAAAAAGGTGGGGAGAAGTGGGGATATCTGCATCGGTAACATTGGTGCCATTTCCAAACAAACCCCCACCAGCTGAGCCCGGGGGAAAAAATAAAAATTTAAGTATGTTACAGGAGGAGTCGAGGTATAAAAACTCAGAGCCGGTCTCGTGCACCGGCTATCATTCGCGCTGATTGTCAAAAGACATCTTCAGGATGCTGAGAACGATCTTATTGTTATTACTGACAGGTTCGGCCTGGGCTTTACCAAGCCCAGGCCTGAGCACGTCAGCTCAAGCGAGCCGAAACGCCGTTCTCAACAGCGATGATCTCATGGAGAGTATCTACTCCGATTGTATGCGAAAAGACGCAATTGGGTGTTTCAAATACAAACTCTTTTCTTTTGTGGACAAAGTTATCGGTTCAAATCGGGACTCGTTGGCGATAGCTGATGGAATCACTTTGGTTAAGGATATGTCAACACCAGCCGATGGAGCCCCAAGAAGCAATCCCGATGATATCCTGGGCAAGATCGAACAATATCTCAAGACACACACCCTCAAGATCGATCTGAAAGGCGAGGATGTGATGGGTGCGGTGACTTCGGCAGGAAGGGCGCTTAACGATGTCGGGGATGCTTTGGGCCTCAGTGATGATGAGGAAGAGGAAACCGACGACTTACAGGAAGAGTCCAGGATGAAGAAGAGTGAGTTGCCCAAATCGTCATTTTTACCTCTAACAACCTGGTAATCTTTAAATTCGATCACGTGCTGCAAATTTAGACCAATATTTGGAAATAAATTTTAGTCTTTATTTAGGAAATTATAAATAAAAAAACATATAAATATATATAAAAAAAAAAGTAAAAAATTAACGGCACAAAATTGACAAATTATTTTTGGAGTTCAAGTTTTTTTTTTTATACTAAATTAAGAAGTCATTTAAAAACGGAATAAATTACGATACTAAATATTTTCTACCATAATTTTTTTTTTTTTTAAGAAAGCATGAATAAGTCAAAGAAGCCATCTCAATCATAGGCGTAGCCAGAGGGAGGGGGTTGGGAGTTCAAACCCCCCATGGGACCCAAGCCATGACTATAGCTCTATAATACAAATAATATTTCATATAGAGTAAGAGAAAGTAAAATATATTTTACTCTAGCTAAAAAAAAAAACCAAAATGATTTATAAATAACCTAAAATAATCTTAAATTTTCAAATTTTTGAAAAAACTTTCTTGAACCCCCCCCCCCATCAAAAATTTCTAGCTACGCCGTCAATTCTCATCAGTTTTCCATCCTGTGGAAAAATTTGTTGCGCGGATGTCTGTAGATCCCTATATATGTATATGTGTTTGGGAAATTTGGGGGGGGGGGACCCGGGCCCCCTCCCCCCTTATATACGCCCCTGATTCTCATAATTCTTACAAAAAATTGATCTCTTCCCCTTCTCGTATTTGCTAAATATTAGACCACCCCCAATCCTAAGCGCTAAACTAAATTTAAAAAAAATATTATTGTTTAAGAAAAGAGATTAATTTATTTTATTCATTCATTCATTTACCGGTATTTAAATAATACACTTGTAATATTAAATAAAATAATGGTGTAAAAATAATAAATTTAAACAAGTAACTATTCTCTGGTTGAAACATAATGATTTAATGAGGTAAATTAAATTTAAAAAAATCTATTTATTAGTATAAACAACGTATATGAATTACTTTTGAACAGGTACGGCGCAGGGGAAGAGGGAGTCCAACCCCTCCCCTTCCCCTCCCACTCCCTGAAATAAATAGAAATGAATCGGTCATTTCAAAAACCGAATAAGTTAGATTTTTTTCCAACATCCTTTTTTTGCTGGAAACATCCACATTTGCACTTGGCCTAGCTAAATATGTTCTGATAAAATGGAATATGAAGAGCAAGGAATGTATTGACTTACGTGGATTTTACTCTGATTACACATCTACCTTTAAAGAAGCATTTACAGCAAAAAAAAGCACGTTGAAAAAAAATGAGACGGGTGGTTTTTGAAATAACCTATCCAAATATACTGTAGATAGGAAATCATAATGTTAAAATTCTGTTAGATATTATAAAAAATATTTTATATTTTTTAAAACTATTCATTTGGAGGGGGGAGAGGGTACCACCCAGATCCCCCCCCCCCCCGAATGATTTTCTGGCAATAGACATTTCACTATATGACACACCAAGTGTCATATAGTGTCATACTAATATATTATACATATGGTATATTTAATCATATAATCTTGTGCTTTATCCAAAATTTCTTGGTTTAAAATAAATGTAAATAATTTGGGTATTTTATGCTAATATCAGGGGCATATATAAGGGGGGGCCGAGGGACCCCCCCCCGAAATTTCCCAAACATATACATATATAGGGATCAGGGGCGTATATAAAGGGGGGCGAGGCCCCCCCCCCCCCGAAATTTCTTAAATGCATATACATATATAGAAATATAGAGCCAATAATGAGTCTCGGCCCCTCCCCCGAAATGTTTGCGCGGTCCCGTAGCGCGAAAATGTAGGCTCCACAAAAAAAGGAAATGTTCCGCGAACAGCACATGAAAAAATTTTGGCCCCACGGATGGTCCCAAAAAATTTTTCGCAGAAAAATTTTTGAGATCAGGCCCCCCCGAAAAAAATTTCTATATACGCCCCTGATAGGGAAATACAGACATAGCGCAACAAATTTTTCCGCAGGATGGAAAACTTTGATTCCGCAAAAGAAAAAATGTTCCACAAAAAATTTCGTGTGAAAAAAAAATTTAGTTTCTTAAAAAAAAAATTTCCACAGAAAAATTTTTGAGTTCATGCCCCCCCCCCCCCGAAAAAAATTTCTATATACGGCCCTGGCTAATATATTAGCTTTTCTAAAAAAAAAAAAAAACATTTCGGTTTCCTCTTTCACATTCGATTTAAATACAAATCACAAACAATTTTACATTTTATTTCTTTTTTCATCCGACTGCCAGGGATCCGAACCAACACCCATTGACTTTTAAGATTATCAATATTGATAATATCAGTACCTTTAATCTTTCAGATTCTAACAGTGGGGAAGGATGGGGAGAAAAATTTAGATGTGAATAAAAATTTGACCTTTGCAATCGTACATGTGGAAATCCATAGAGGAGGCTGCAATATTAAATAAAATGGCGAATATTGGACAATCAAAATCGCTTCATTCGAATAACCTTTCTAGTAATCTGGATGTCTAGTTGATTGCCGGTAACAATTATATTTAAATTTGTTTGCAACAAACTAATCGAAGAGTTTTTAGTATAAAAAAATGAAATATTCACTGAAGAGTGGGTCAATTTGTCTTCTAATGACAAAAAAATAAAATAAGATACAATTTTAATTTATACATGATTTAATAATTAAATTTTTGTCAATCTATGAGCAAAATGAATTTAGAAGATACTTATTTATGTTAATGATGATACATGAATTTCATGAATATTTATTTATACTAATTGGTTTAAATCAGTCTGGGAACTGAACCCCCCCCCCCATCTTGTCTTTAAAGATTATCAATAATGACATTGTCACTGTCTTTAACCCCCAGGCACCGAGTGGGCAATAATTCAATTCGTTTTGAACATTTTTTCCTTATTCTTTATCATCTTGATTGAGATGTCATGTTTTTTTGCTTCCTCATTTTCTTTTCTTTTTAGAGTGTAAATAAACAAAATTTAGAAAAGGAGGCATGTTAAATTTTTGACAGACAGTATTAGATTAATATAGTAATTGAAAAATAAAAACAAGAATTTTAGGAAAAATCATATTAAAGTCACATTAGTTAGGCATTCATTTGTTTTTGAAGTTTACTCAGTTTATTTTTCTTGCCATGTGGGGGAATAAAATTAGAGCAATACATTTAAAAAAATCTGGTGTGACTGGCGCACAGCACACAACTTTCTCTTACCTTCGGTAATCGAAAGTTGTGTACTGTGCTTGTCACACCAGATTTTTTGTGTCGACATGTATTTAGTTCCCGGCAGTAGGGAATATTTGAATTCAGATGTAAAATTTATAATTATGGGAAAATATTTATATTTTGTTACCATGGCAACCATTTCTCCTATCTTTCCTATGAAGCACAAGAGTAAAGTGTGCTTCAAACAATTTGAGGGCAAAACGAGAATATACATTTGAAAGAGCATCTAAAAAATAATTGATTTTTGAATTTTAATCAAAATCGTTAGAGCGAATTTTGAGAAAATCGAAAAAAACTGAAAAAGTACATCAGTAAAGTACTAGTACTCTTTGGCCGATTTTGATTAAAAGCTTATTTTTCCGGTCCCGGGGGTGTTTAACTTAAATATAAAATTTCAGTCTCATAGCTCAATTCCTTCATGCTTAAAATTTGACACACACCCACCCACCCACCCACCCACCCACAGACAGACCATGTCGCGAAAACCACTTTTTTGGATTCAGGGGACCTCAAAACGTGAAGATCCATCAAAATCTCGACATCGAATTTTTGACATGAATCCAATAATTTCTCTCTATATATATATTACATATATACATAGGTAAGAGAAAGTAAAAATATTAAAAAAAAAAAAAAAAAAAAAAAAAAAAAAGAAACACCGTTTTAATGTGTTTGCTAAGTTTATTAATTGTTAAAATTGTTTTATTTTATTTTTTTTTTTTTATGATTGAATGGAAGAACGTAAAATAAATTAATTACATGAAAAAAGTTTGAGGTGAAATTAATAAATAAATAAATAAAATAATTTACATACCTATATAAAAAATTAAATTATCATGTCATAAAGGAAGGAAAAATCAAAATAAAAGCATTTTTGATTTTAGATAGATTCCCATCCACCCTAAATTAATATTTTGCTTTTCTTTTGAGGTTTTTTTGGGTATCTGCCGCCATTTATATAAATAAAATTTAAATATAAATAAATATATATAAATATAATAATATAAATATATATATAAAATATAAATAAAATTTAGCGCCTCGAACGGGTGCAAACACCTGATTGCTAGCAAAAGGGGCGAGTTCTCTACCACTGAGCCCAGGGACTTTTTTGGCATTTGATAAAGACTAGATTAGTGTTTATAAACAAATTAAACTAAAATATATAGGAATGGTTTTATCTATAGTTTCACTTAAATAGATTCTTTAATAAGATTTTATAATTTCAATACAAAAAATCTGGTGTGAGTGGTCGAACAGCATACAATTTTCTCTTACCCTTCGGTAAGAGAAATTTGTGTTCTGTCTCAAACCAGATTTCCTGTGTCGACATCTATTTAGTTTCCGACAAAAGTTCGACATCGAATTTTTTATATAATGTATATTATATACAGTATAGCCACATATGTAAAAGAAAGTAATAAATTGATTTAATGGGTCAAATATCAATAAAATGATTTTCCTCTATATTTTGACAAATTAAAAAAATATAAATTTCAAGGTTATGAAAAAAAGTTATATTTGATCTATTTTGACAGGTTGGTGATTTCCATAAAGTGAAAATGAAAAAAAGCTTTAATCAAATATTTATTAGTTTTATTTATTCTTTTTTTTACTCTTTCTGCTTTTAAAAAAAAAAGTTGTTTGATTAACTTTGCACGGTCTATAGTAATTAAAAAAGTCCAAGATTTTTTTATTCAATAAAACAAAGTGAAATTGATTTATTAAAGATTTTTTTTTTATATAAAATTTATTTTTGCTGGGTTTACAATAAATTTTGAAAAAATAGCATCAAAGTTACTGCATCAGTGGCGTCATTTCAACTTTTTCAAAACGAAATTTAAGCTTATATCTATCCAATAAAATTTTTCTTTATTTGAACCAAAAATTTTCGTTGATTTCCCCAATTTATTCAATGTCAATATTGATAATCTTAAAGCCAAGGGGCGCAGGTTGGAATCAAAGTCAGTCGGATGAATATTTACTCAAATTATTTGGATACCAAATGCTAAGCTTATAAATAAATACGCTTGGATCCACACATATATCGTATTTTTTTAAGTTGAGGCCTTCCCTATTTATTTCATTTGATTGGTATTCCTTGACATTTGACTCCAGAAGCTAATGCTCTACCTCTGAGCTCAGTCAAATGCTATATCGTATTAAAAAATAATGAGCATCGTTAAAATCTATATGGCCTAATATGCCGAAAAAACTTTAAATAATTTCCTAAAACTATGATTAACTTATTTGAGATTTTTTAATTATGCGAGATCAAGGAAAGATAAATAAAATCTACCTGCCTTTTCGGGAAGTAAAAAAAAAGAAACAATTAGAAGTTGTCATTAATTATAAAATGTGACTGTAAAAAAATCTTTGGTTTTTTTTAGGAATTTGTTTGATCTTTTGATGAAAGAAGAACTGAATTAAAACTTCAAAATAAAATAAATTTTATTTATTAAATCAATTCAATTCAATTCAGAATCTCGTTAGCTATCTATTCTAATCGTTACCTGGCACAGAAACAGGTCTATTCTCCAAAAACAGACGTTAAAATTTAAAATCAACAAATGAGTAATGGAAAACAATCAGCGTTAAAAAATGCTATTCTCTAGACAAAGTTTTAACAGCGACGTTAACATGTTTTTATTTCAAAGCTATCAAAATCATAAACTTACTTTTTAGGTTAAGGACGCCATATTTATTTTAGAAACGACGTTAAAATATTAAAGGCACCGGCTAGAAATGGCATTAATTTTTAACACTATTTACTAAATGTTAACGCTTTGGCTTTATTTAAGCCATTTGGATACCAGATGGCTTAAATAGAAATGCCTGAACACCAAATTGATATATTAATTACAACGGTTATCGTCAAAGTCTTAAATGGCCTAAGTTGCCGAAAAGACTGTGTGAATGTGTGTGTGAGTGTGAGTGCGAATGAGAAAAAAGTGTGAATGTTTAAAAAAAAAAAAAACGCTTTGGCTTTTTTTACTGAAGGGAGTGAAAAAATGAATTAATGTTGTTTAATGTTGCTTAGAGAATAGACCTGTAAATGAGTCTAAAATTTATTAAAATGGTCGAAAACAATTATCGTTAAAATTTTCATGGGTCCACATGCTCTAATTTTATATCCATGTATATGACGTGGTTTGAGAGACAGAGCGAGAGATCCATGAAATTCATTGAAATTTCTTCTTCAATTTTCTCTGATTTTTGGGGAGGGCAAGAAACAGGATTTTATTAAACAAGGCCATACTAATATCATTAGAGATTAGAAAGAAAGGAAAACTAGAAATTGCTAGTGTGCTTTAATGATTATTCTTCATTTTTATAACATACTCTCTGGTGAAAATAGTGACATGAATACTATTTTTTTTTTTTCATATTATCATATCATGAATTATGAATAATTAAGAATTGTAATGGAGAAAAAAAAATTCATTTTCACCGTTTTGAGGACTCTCAAACAAAAAAACTATCCTCTTTGAATATAACTAGGTTCGAAATGTTTAATTAATTATTGTGCATTCACCTCTGTCAACGCATAAAACAAATATCATATCGAATAAATTAATAGCCCAGAGGATGTTGTTAATGATGAAATATAAAATTTATTCATAAGCTGATTAGTAGGTCTGCGCACTTAGCCAAGGTTTTTATCTCTTAAATTTTTTTGATATTTATTTAGCCTAATAATATTTTAATTTTATATTATTTTTTTATTTTTGAAGTGAAACTTCATTCAAATTTTGTTATTATCCACTCTAACAATATTTTATTTAATTACAATTTGAAATATTTTTGAAGCGGAATTTTTTAGAAAATTCGATTCATACTCCTCAAAGCGTTACGAAACGCTGCAGCCCTTCTAATGAGACGCGCAGAGCCCAGTTAATTTTGATTTTTTTGAGCAATGATCTCACCTGGAAACAAGAAAAAGACAACTGTCTGAATACATTTTTACCGAAAATCGAAAATTTAATAGACCGTCTACTCAATGAAAATTATGTGAACTGATCTAACATGAATTTGAATTTTGCCTAGAAGTTTCACTTCTCAAATGAATACATACCAGGTAAACAAATTTTTACTGGGCCACAACCCATACCCTTTGACTTCTAAAGTTATCATATATATCATATCATTCAATTACTTTTTTTAGTCTTTTCGGCATCTGAGGCTATCAAGGGCGGATCCAGAGGTGTTTCTCGGGGGGGGGGGTAATCTGGTGTGACTCGTCGCACAGCACCAGAGGCGTATATAGAAATTTTTTTTCGGGGGGGGCCTGTTCTCAAAAGTTTTTCTACGAAAAATTTTGTTTTTCGCGGAACCAAAAATTTTTTCATGTGCCGTTCGCGGAACCAAATTTTTTCACATGTTCGGTTTGCGGAAGCAAAAATTTTTCATGCTCCGTTCGCGGTTTCTAAAATTTTTCCCGTTTTTTCAAATCTCGGGGGGGGTAATTACCCCCCTTTACCCCCCCCCTTGTATCCGCCCTTGGAGGCTATATAGACAGCTACTTCGTTATGTTTGAATACGATATACCATATATGATCCAGGCACATTTATTTATACCAACTGGTAACCAAACTGATTTAAATAAATCTTCAACAATTGTTGTGGTTAAGCAATGCCAATTTGGGGACACCTCGGCTTGGTGGCCCCGAGGGATCAGCGCGTTGAACGTCCCCATCGGTATAATATAATTTAAATAAACAATATAGATTCCCGTAAATGACCTCAGCAGGCGAGAGGGCAAATTAAAAAAAAATAAAATAAATTTTCTTTGGACTACATCGAAACCCTTTAAGTTTATCAATATTGACATTTGTCACTATCTTTTACTTCTCGACCACGGAGGGAGGGATTTCAATTTCTTTTTTTTTTTTTTTTTTTTTTTTTTTTTAAACATTCACACTTTTTTCTCATTCACACTTACACTCACACACACATTCACACAGTCTTTTCAGCAACTCTGGCCATTTAAGACATTATACGATAACCGCTGTAATTAATAAATGTATTTGGGGTTCAGGCATTTCTCTTTAAGCCATCTGGTATCCAAATGACTTAAATAAAATCATCGGACTGCCTGGGTCCGAACCCGCGACGTTTGGTATAGGAGTTCAATTTCTTATTTATATTATAGGTTTTTTATTTCTTTTTTAATAATAGAATTTTTTTATTGTTGGCCATACACTACCACAAATTACACAAAATATTACATTGATACAAAATAACAGTGTTATTACAAAAACAATAATAGACTTTTTTTTAATTTAGCGGCTTAAATATAATATCATAGCAGCTTTTAATATTAAAAATCTGGTGTGATTACCACACATCACACAACTTTCTGTTATTTTTGTTTTTCGAATGTTGTGTGATATACTGTCACGCCAGATTTTTAATACATATTTTTAGTTTACGATAGTATAACAAAATCCAAAAGGAATAATACTGTATTTATATTTTGTTATTAAGGTAACCATTTTTCCTAGAAAGTACAAGAGTAAGTGTACTTCAAACAATTTTGATGGGAATATGCGATTATTCAATTTAAAGAGCATCTAAAAAATTTTCGATTTTTTTTTTTTCATTTGAAAAATTCAAAAAGTATATCAGTATTCTTTAGCTGTTTTTATTCAATATTAATTCAAAATTTCGTTAAAATAATAATAATAGCAAAAATATTTTTATAATTACAAGATTATGTCCGGAAATCACCTAATTCCATAACCAGTTCTCATAAAAAAGATCTCACCTACATCTATTTAAAGTTCAAAAAAAAAAAATAATAATAGCTCATTTATGCAAAGAGGAGTTAAATTTTTAACGGAAATTGTTATTTTTTGCACCAATAACTTTTACGGAGAAGTAGCCCTAAGGAATATTTTTATTTTTAGTAAAATTTCTTGAATCAATGCAAAAGTCGATGAATTAAAAAAAATAAATAAATAATTTAGGAAATAGAAATATAGCTATTGTTAAAAAAAAATAACGGAGGAAACAGCTTTCTGATTGGTTAGGAAGATCTCTTAGCAATTCCTAATTCCACTTAATATGCTCTGTTTAATAGCAAAAAATCAAATATGAAAAAATTCCGATTATTTCAAAAGGCCCGAAGATCAGTGATAGCATAAATTTCACGGAAACAGGACTTTATTATTCGTTAAATCTCTTTCTTTATTTTTAAGATTAATAAATCACAAGCTGTCTAGATTTATGCAATCTCAGATTTTCCCATCGTTGGCCATGAACTTGCACTTGGTTATTTAACCTCAGAAAGAGATTCACTTTCTTTCCAGGTTGTCTTGTTAGCTGGATATTTTTTTTTTTTTATCAAAGTCGTTTTTGCCAACTCACGCAATAGCGAAATTACTTTCCGTGACAATTTATCTTTTCAAGCCAATCATTGTGTTTTTTTATTTTTTATTCATGAATAGCCATAACAAACACGTATAAAAGATGAATAAATATTTAATCAAAAAAAAAAAAAAAATAAATAAATAAAAATAAGCTCACATTCAATCGGTGACATAATGAAAATTAGATTAGGAAAGAAAATTTTCGGATTAAATTGGTTGATTTAAAAAAAAAAAAACTTCTGATAATAATCACTGTTATCAGACTGATTTTTTAAAATTTACAAGATATTGACTCCTTCAAACTACTCCTACATTAAGAGCAAGAAAATATTTTTTACCGCCGTTTAGACTGCTAAAACAACTCTCTGTCGTATCCGGTTCCTCTTGAGTTCTGGTGTTTTTGGTTCAATAATCTGTGTGAGGAGCGAATACAGGTTAATAACACATCTATTTATTCTGCGTTTAATCATTTATTCATTAATAATACAAAAAAATTCCTGCAAAATAGAGCAACAATCACCAGAATCATTGTTAAGCAATGACATGCCCGGCGAAATCAGTTGAACGCCCCCCGGGTTAGATCAATTATAAATATTTATCTGGATACAATAAACCCCTAAATGCCCTCAGCAGCCGGGAGAGCAGATAAAAATATATGCAAAAAAATGCCATCAGCTCCTCGGCTGCCCAATTTCAAAATACAGTAAGGGACAAATTTTTCAAAATCGATTTTTTAGTATTTTTAGTTTCACTGGAGTCTTGTGAACATAATTTAATTCAAATTTCTCAAAAATTTGATTTTTTTTCTTATAGATATCATTTTCAATAAACCTAGTAAGTGCATGTTTTTTAATTTGACAATTTTAAAACAAAGTAAGGCTCATAATTGTATAAATTATTTAATTTTAATATCCGTTATTTAATGAATTTTCAATTTAATATAATATTACATAATATAATGTCATATAAATATAGGCTAATTAAAAAAAAATTAATTAGAAAAATATGGTAATTTTTCATTCATTTTTGGTTTGTAAATTGTTCAATTATAGTTCAGTCCCCTAGACTTATCGCCTTGCTCTTGCCCCCCGTGAGAGTCGACGATTCATCATTTTTTATGTTAATAAGTGCAATAAATTTAAAAATAAAAGAAAAAATAATATTCTTTTTTCCCTATATATTATTATCCTAATATATTACAAAAATTAACTGTTAATTTGTCGTTAAAAAATAGTATTCAGTGCTGCTAAAGAAAAATATGTTTTATTGGTTTCCTGAAAAATCTTTTGTTTGTCCCTTTCTGTATTTCTGTATGAAATTGGGCAACACGCCGCCTGCTGTCTTATTCTTCTTTCCAAAACTCAAGAGACCCTTGAAATGGATTTGGCTCAAATGACAAAATTAAAGAACAATTCCTGGAGGGGCTGAACACAGCATTCCAGAAGAGGAATTCCTTCTAGCTTTGGAAAAATTGTTCAGTACAATGAGGAAGATAATCTTCAATAACTTGTAAATTTTTTTAATGAGTTATCACACCTTTTATTTACATAATTTTTAAATACAAGTACCTATGGCTCCGGGGGACGTTCCACACGCCGATTGCTCGAGGTCATATTTTTTAACTTAAAAATTGTTTTAAGCACATTTTACTCTAGTATGAAAATAAAATAAAAGGTTGCCATAGTAGGAAAATATAAATATTTTTATACTTTTATGAATTTTATATCTTGGATTTTAATATACTGCCATAAATGTCGTTATAAAAAATCTGGTGTGATAAGTACAGAATATATCTTTTAATTACCGAAGGTAAGAGAGAGTTGTGGGTTGTGCAGTCACGCCAGATTTTAAATTTTAAGTATATTCCCTAATTAAATTTAAACCAATCTTTGTTTTACATTTACATAATCATATAATTACTTTAATTACTTTAATAAAAAGTAATTAAAATAAATTCGTAGAATGTAAAAAATAATTAATCAAGTTTTTTGAATTTTCAATTATTAATTACGTAGCCTACTTTGGTTGCTTAAACTTTTATATGAAGGGTTTTTTTTTTTTTATTAATAAAAATTGTTTTGAAAAGAAGTCTTATTAAATAATTTGCAAAAATTTAATCAAGAGAACAATATGGATAAATGATTTAAAGTTATTGTATATTACGAAATACAAGTCATAGTCTAGTTTTTTTGTACACTTGTCACTCTGGTTAATATTTCAATAGGACTACTTTCTGAACGAAAAAAAAAATTGTTTTCATCCATATTCTAAATGATTGTATTAAAATACGAAATATGAAGCGATCATAAGATTTCTCTGCCAAGAGAGCCCGCTCTTAGGCTCGATTAATTAGAGAACACTCCTCACATGTCTGGCGAGCGGGTTGCGTTGCGCCTTGCTCATTGAAACTTATTTCATATGAATTAATGTTAATTGAAGCGTTGAAAAAGGCATATTCAATTTTTTTTTTCAATTCGACCTTTTTCGTGATTTTTTTTAAATTTTTATTTAAGTTCTTTTCAGCATTTAAGGCCATTTAGACCCCAACCCTATTTATTTCAAATAACTGATAGCGAATTCAAATGAATCTCCGAGGTGCCCGGGCCCTCTCAAAGACAAAACTTTGATTTATGCGACACACTTTTGCAAACAAAAATTTAGAAATTAACCTTATATCCGTATATATGTTCATAGATTTGAAAAATTTCTGGGAGGGGGGCGTCGGCCCCCCTTATATATGCCCGGATCAAAAAAAAGGTTGAGGGGGACCCATCTAAAATACGTTACGCCACTGACCATATTGCATTATTTAAAAAAAAAATAAAACAAACAAATTTTTTTTTTTTTTTAAACATTCACACTTTTTTCTCATTCACACTCACATTCACCCACACATTCACACAGTCTTTTCGGCAACTTAGGCCATTTAAGACTTTGACGATAACCGTTATGAATATATATTATTTGGGGTCCAGGCATTCTTATTTAAGCCATTTGGTATCCAAATGCCTTAAATAAAATCATCGGACTGCCTGGGGTCCGAACCCGCGACGTTTGGTATATGAGATTAGCACGCTAACCTCTACATCATGCCCCGAGGGCAAACTAACAAATAATATGCTAAAAATGGGGAACTGAAATAAAGAAAAAATAATTTGAAAATATGTTTTTTCTTTATTTTATAAGTATTTGTTTTTTTTGGGTGGGGGGGGGATGGAAGGAATTGGGGAAAATATTTTTTTGTTTATTCATATAAGGTTTAAGAGTGGAACTTTTCTAATATAAGACACCGTATAAGTGGACAGATAATTGAAAAAGAGCAGAATTCCTTTTTCTTTTCCAATATCTTTGAATGGTAATCATCGCCCGCCTACGTCTCCTCTTTTCAAAATTTTGTCTCAATAAACTTGAATTCAATTAGTAGCCTATTGAAAATATTCTTTGATTGAAATGGTTAAAAAAAAAAAACACTTTAATCGTGACAAGATTACTCAACAGACAATTAATTAATGATGGTAGTCTAAAATAAAAATTCAAGCCAAAATTTCAAAAATATTTGATTACAAATAACAATGGCCTGTAAAATAAAAAAATTTTCAGCTGAATTAAATACTTATTTTTTATGCCCCCGAGTTTGGTGTAGTAGGTAGCGTGCCTACCTACTATACCAAACGTCGCGGGTTCGGACCCAGGCAGTCCGATGGTTTTATATAAGCCATTTGGATACCAGATGGCTTAAATAGAAATGCCCATAGGCGCCGGAACAGGTGGGCAAGGGTACATTGCCCCCCCCCTGGCATCCTATAGGGGAGGAGGCAGAGGGGGGCAAAAGTTCTTCTTTTATTTCATTTATTTTTTAAAATGATACATTTTTACTTTTAAAAAATAAAATCTTTTAAATTAAAAAAAATTAAAAGAGAAAGAAATTCATTTTTTTTCAAAATATTTTATATAGACCTTATTGTATTTCTAATTTCTAAAAACATTTTATATTGAATTAAAAGAAGAAAATTGAAAATATTTATTTCCTTCAAATAGTATAAATATAGCCTAAAAAATTTTTTGATAAATCACTAGCAAATTTTTTAAAATTTTAATTTTATTAAAATTGTGATTTTATTTAAAATTTTTAAAGCTTTATTACTATAAAGTAGATATGTTTTTGTTTTATACTATTTGAACATATTAAATTATTTTAATTTTCTAAAAAAAAATTGTTTGCCCCCCCCCTGATTCAAATTCGTTCCGGCGCCCCTGGAAATGCCTGAACCCCCAATATATATATTAATCACAACGGTTATCGTCTAAAGTCTTAAATGGCCTAAGTTGCCGAAAAGACTGTGTGAATGTGTGTGTGAATGGGAAAAAAGGGTGTACTTTTTATGAATTGCATATTTTTTAGTGTGCTAAAACACGTAAGAAACAGTCAAAAAATGTCATTCAGTTTTTTTCATGCAGCCCAGTGTAATCATTCTGTTCTTTATTTAATTTAGTTTGAAATTTTTATTTTGGTTGTCTATTTTCTCTGAATAAAATATATTACATTGTATACTTGAAAAAATAATGAACCCAAGTTATTCGCTATTTTAGATATTTGGTAAAGATTATTAAAATTCTAAGAATTTTCTTTTATAAAGAAGTAGGTTGAGGGTAAAAAGACTTTTTTTCAATAATTGAACTTTCATATTGAAATATTAAAAAAAAACTTTAACCTTGACGTTATTGGTAAAAACTCTTTTCTATAAATTAGCCAAAGGGTGTTTATCCTGGGAGAGGTCTAGAGCAAAACCATTATTAAACTCTAGCTGGAGGAAGGGGAGAAAATAGAGTGGGGAAGAAAAAAAAGAGAGATGGGAGAAATTCTGCAAATTGCATCAGAAATTAAAATTGAATTGAAATTTTGGATTAAAAATGTATTTGCATTAGGACCAAATTCGCTCTTAGGCTATTGATAGAGTTTCTGCCTCTTGTTCTAGGGGTCAAAGGTTCGCATCCCATCTCATGCAACAAAAATTTATTTCATTTGAATTGACTACCAATAAAATGAAATAAATAGAGACGCGGTTTAAATGCCCTCTGATGCCGAAAAAGACTTGAAATAAAGAAAAGGAACAAATTTTTAAAAGTGGGAATCTATCTCATGCTTCCTCATTTGATTATTAATTCTTTGAAGAAATACTTCTTTAATAATGTCACTTCTTAAAGGGCGAGTCTCGAAAAACCGTTATTAGTCGGTTCAGAAGCTGGTTACTCTAGGCTGCAAGAGATGGCGTTAGTTCTTGCCCATAGGGAAACAAGCATTTTAGTTCATTTCATTTGAAAGATTGCAGAAAAATTAATTATTTTTTAACACAATGATTACTAATTTAATTATCTACAACTTATAGAGCGGATTTTATTAAAATATCTTTTATTTAATGCGATTAATCTAAAAAAAAAATTTATTTTTTTGAAAATCAAAAAAAGGGCTTCTATAAGCTGTAGATATTTTAAATAGCTTTAATTTAAAAAAAATTTGAGGTCGATAGCTTCAAAATTGTAGCCGCTGGAATCTCCCAAAATTAGCACCCCGAAACGCGCACCTTAACGAATTTTTTTTATTTGTTAGCTCATTTATGTAGGCTAGGGAAATTGAAATTCCTAATTTCAAATATATATAGAAAATCAAAAATATTTTCTCTTCTTTCAATATAAAGAAAATGAATTCCTTTAATCTTAAGCAGGGTGAAAGAGTACTCGCTTCTTGTGCAAGGGGTCAGAGGCGACAAAAATTTATTTAATCAATTGAAATAAATAGAGACGAAGTATACCACTTTTTTTTATTATTCCCTCAGTCAAACAAAAGTTAATAAAATAAAACAGGGGCGTATATAAGGGGGGGGGGCCGAGGGGGCCCGGGCCCCCCCGAAATTTCCCAAACACATATAAATATATAGGGATATACAGACATCAGCGCAACAAATTTTTCCGCAGGATGGACAACTTTGGTTCCGCAATAGAAAAAATGTTCAGCAAAAAATTTCGTGTGAAAAAAAATATAGTTTCTTAAAAAAAAAATTTTCCGCAGAAAAATTTTTGAGTTCGGCCCCCCGAAAAAAATTTCTATATACGCCTCTGAAATAAAAGTAATAAAGAATAACCTTTGCTCTTCTTTATCCAATCAAACGCCATGATCAATTGTGAAAATTTCTTTCTCTCTTTATGTATTTATTTATTTATTAAACGTCATTCATTTTCTACTTTCATTTGAATTCCTAGCTGACTTACAATTTTACAATCGCTTTCAATCTCATTCTTCTTTCTTTCTCTCTCTACACTCTTCTTTCACGCTTAATCAGCAATTTTATTATAGGAAAAAAAAACATCCGAAATAAATTACAAAAGAAGCCTTTTTCCGCTTTTATATTCATTCTTTCTTGTTTTCTTTTGTGTTCTTTTTGACATTTTAATTCTTATATAATTTTTTTTTTTCTTATTATTTTTTTTTTGAATAGTAATCATTTAAGGCTCTCTTTTGTATCATAATAAAATTAAATAAACGAAAACGTAAATTATCTAAATTAAAACTGTATGTTATCATTTAATTTAATATACCATAGAAATGGAGCTTTTGTTTTCACTTCTATAAATAAAGGGATAATTGAGAATAAATATTTTGATGATCTATCTAGCAAAAAATATTATTTTAATGATCTATTTATCATTTATTAAATATTCACCAGAATTTTGAATTGTATAATAAATAAATAAGTATGAACAGAATGAAAGCCAGGAATCAAATTGGACAAAAAATTTATCTACTTATACTCTCTCATACCTATATATGTAATATCTATAGAGAAAGTATTAGTTTCATGTCAAAAATTCGATGTCGAGATTTTGATGGATCTTCACGTTTTGAGGTCCCCTGAATCCAAAAAAGTGATTTTCGCGACATGGTCTGTCTGTGTGCCTGTGAACAAAATATTTCAAGAATGAAAAAAAGCTAGGAGGTTGAAATTTTATATTTAAGTTAGGCACCCCTCTGGCACTTGACACGAAGCTTTTGAAGAGAGTACTAGTATGCTACTTTACTGATGTACTTTTTCTGTTTTTTTTTTTCGATTTTCTCAAAATTCGCTCTAACGATTTTGATTAAAATTCATAAATCAAATATTTTTTAGATGCTCTTTAAAATGTATATTCTCAGATGAATTGATGAGTTTGATGGTTGTAGATATTCAATTAGGAGAGGACGGGAGCCTTCCCGGGACGCAGCAGCCAAGTAACTTGGCTTTTGCTCTCAAAATTGTTTGAAGCACACTTTACTCATGTATTTCATAGGAAAAATAGGAGAAATGGTTGCCATAGTAACAAAATATAAATATTATAAATTTTAAAAACGCCCTCGGGTTTGGTGTAGGGGTTAGCATGCTAACCTTCTATACCGAGGGTCGCGAGTTCGGATCCCAAGCACTCCGATAAATTTATTTAAGCCATTTGGATAAAAATGGCTTAAATAAAAATGCCTGGACCCCAAATAATAATATATATTCATAACGGTTATCGTCAAAAGTCTTAAATGGCCTAAGTTGCCGAAAAGACTGTGTGAATGTGAGAGTGAATGAGAAAAAAGTGTGAATGATTTTATTAAAAAAAAAAAGAATGCCTGAACCCCCAATAGATATTATAAATAAATAATAACGGTTATCTATATCTATAAGTCTTAAATGGCCTGAGTTGCTCTAAAGACTGTGTGAGTCTGACAAGTGTGAATGAGCAAAAAGTAGGAGGGTTAAAAAAAAAAAAAAAAATTTAAAAATTTGAATTCTAATACATGTATATCAGCGGAAACTAAATATATGTCGACACAAAAAATCTGCTGTGACAAGCACAGAACACAACTTTCAATTACCGAAGGTAACAGAAATTTGTGTGAAATTGTGTGACCAGTCACATCAGATTTTTAAAAATCAAAGTCTAATTTGATTCCTAGCTGCCATCCTGCTCGTACTTATCAATTATACAGCCATTACCTGACCATTATACAGTGGCGTAACGTACACCCCCGGGATGCGGGCCCGCGGACATGGCCGGGAGTGCTTTGAAGGCCATGAAAAAATTACAGTGAGTTTGTGAGTTTTTTTTTTTTTTTTTTTTTTTTTTTGGAATGGGTGCATAAGGTCTGAAGACCTATAATGACCAATAGTCACATGCAGCCAGGAAGAAAATAAAAACAAAAGGAGAAGCATAAAGGGGAAACTCAACTGCGGGAACTGAGAAGATGCCTGTTGAGGTTAGACTTGAAAGTCTGAAGATTGCAGGTTTTGGGGAAGATAGACTCAGGGAGCTTGTTCCAATCACGGGAGGTCATGGGGACAAAGGAAGAATGAAATTTATTTGTTCTGTTAGTCGTGATCTGAACAGCATAGGGATGCTGGGAAGATGCCTCTCTTGTGTTCCGTGAATATGTTGCATTGGGTGGGATAATTGATTTTAATTCGGCAGAGCATTGACCATGGTAATACCTGTAGAAGAGAGATAGTGCAGATACTCTTCTATGATCTAGTGACTGTAGGGTAGAGAGAGTGTAGAGTTGTTCAGGAGATTTGATTAGGCTACCTTTCGGCAATTAAAAACTAAAGAATTTCTACTACTTTTTTCGACGGTTAGTGAGACATCTCGTTATATTTATCACAAATTCATTAAGATCTTTAATTATTATAAAACTTGTTTTATTTAAAAAAAAAGGACATATTTTTTTTATTAAAAAAAAAAAAAAAAAAAAAATCGAATTGAAATAAAAAAACCAAAAACTTGGATTTTTAATGTAATTTTTTTTTTTTATCTTTTTGTATTTTTTGGCAAAAGAATTTTTTTGCTTTGACTATTTTTAAAATGAGTTTTATAATAATTAATGAAGATTAATGTATCAAAATAAAAGGCTTTTTTGTTCTGATGTTTTTTTGAAAATTATTTTCATATTTTAATTTCTTCTTTATTTTTCTTTTTTTTTTGTTGAATAGAAAAAGCCACGAAGATGTTGCTGCCACTGTTGATGGCACTAAAACTCAAAGCTGCTGCGTTAATTCCTCTCGCCCTTGGTGCCATCGCACTTATCGCCGGCAAAGCTCTACTTATCGGCAAAATCGCACTTCTCATTGCCACCATCATCGGATTAAAGAAATTACTCTCACATCAGAAGTCGGTCACATACGAAATTGTCTCACATCCGCATCACACGAGCTCACATTCGCACGAACTTCACGGACATGAATCGTCATATTCGGCTGTTGGTGCCGGTGATGTTAGTTACGGCACGAGTGGAGGAGGAGGAGGAGGAGGTCACGGTGGTGGCTGGGGGCGAAGTGCGAATGATGCGTCCGATGCACATCAATTGGCTTATAGGGCGCAAATGCCCAATTCAGCGCCGAAAGTGGCGGTCAAACACTGACCGAGACATTCTCGGCTATTGGTAAGTAATATCTGATCCTAAATTAAGACTCTAAATAGGAAGTTTACTGGAAGTACTTTTAGTTGTTCAAAGGTTGAAAGTAAAAGTTTTTCTTTTAGGTTGGAATTTCATTGCCACTGTTTTTGTACAGAGTTGCAGTTTCGGAGATTTATAGACTCCATCTTCAGGCTGAAATTAATACAAATTGAATTTTCAAGTTGTCAAATATTTGTTATTTATATTTAATTTTTTTTTTTTTTCAATTATATAATTATAATTTTGTGAAAATGTAATTAAAAACATATAAATTTTTTTTACTTACTAATCAAATTTTAGTAGCAATTAGTAAATTAAAATATTTTATGTTTTTAATTCAATTTTAACAAAATTATAATTATATAATTGAAAATAAATTTTTAAATATTCCTAAACTACAAATATTTGTTAACTTGAAAATTCTTATTTTTGATGTTTAATTTGTACGTATTAATTTCAGCCTGAAGATGGAGTCTATGAATCTCCGAAACAATGACTCTATACAAAAACAGTCCCAATAAATTCCAACCTAAAAGAAAAATTGTTTTACTTTCAACCTTTAAACAACTAAAGGTTACTTCAAATAAACTTCCTATTTAAAGTCTAATTAATCAATTCGAACAATCCAATATTTTCCAATAAATAATTTAATCAGGGTCTGAAGGAACTTTGCAGCCAGGAGATTAAATAAAAAAATATTTTATTTAATTTTTATATTCCCCGACGTTTCGGTCGCCATACGACCTTCATCAGGGCAAATAAGTCGCCATTGAAGACCGAAACGTCGGCGAATAAAAATAAAATAAAATATTTTTATATTCTCTTACCTCTATATATTAAGATATATAGAGAGAGAAAGTATTGGATTCATGTCAAAAATTCGATGTCGAGATTTTGATGGATATACACGTTTTGAGGTCCCCAGAATCCAAAAAAGTGGTTTTCGCGACATGGTCTGTCTGTGTGTCTCTCTGTGAACAAAATATCCCAAGAATGAAAATAGCTAGGAGGTTGAAATTTTATATTTAAGTTAGGCACCCCCCTGGGACGTGACACGAAGCTTTTGAACAAAATCGACCAAAGAGTACTAGAACTTTACTGATGTACTTTTTCAGTTTTTTTCGATTTTCTCAAAATTCACTCCAACGATTTTTTTTTTTAATTCAAAAATCAATTATTTTTTAGATTCCCTTTAAATGGTATATTCTCATTTTGTCATTGAAATCTTCTGAAGACCACTTTACTCTTGTACTTCATAGGAAAGATAGGAGAAATGGTTGCCATGGTAACAAAATTTAAATATTTTCACCTATAAATTTTACATCTTGAAAATCGAATGTACCGTACTGTCGGAAACTAAATACATGTCGACACAAAAAATCTGGTGTGACAAGGACAGTACACAACTTTCGACTACCGAAAGTAAGAGAAAGTTGTGTGCTGTGCGCCAGTCACACCAAATTTTTTTATTTAATCTCCTGCCTGCAAAGTTACTTCGGACCCTGATTAAATCTCCACAGCCATAAAAAACACTCACAGTCTTGTTAAATAAAAAATTAAGTTAGTTTATTATTTAAATTTTTAAGTAAAATTTCTTTCTGCTTGAAGAGAACCTTTAAATATATAAATTTAATTAAAATTAATACCTGTCTAATTATAATAATTATTCTTATTTTATTTAATAATTTTTTTTTTTTAAAGATCTTTCAAACATGTGAGATCATTTGCTTGGAAATCGGTCTAAAGAGAAATCGTTTTCATCTCTCTGATGCCCTTTAAGGACATTCCGTCCTACTCTTTCTTTTCTCATTTCGAAGAAGAAAAGAAGATGGAGAGATACATGTCCATCCTCCTTTGCAGGTCGGAAGCAATCGAGAAATTGACCTTGACACGTGACATGGCCCCATTTTAAGAATATAAATCGAGATGCGACATCTCGAGATCGAGATATCGAATCGCCTCACGGCGATTTAGAAAGCAACTCGAGTTTTCTCTCTCCTGAAAAAAAAAAAAAAAATTAATGGGAAGGGTTAGATAGGGCGATAAAGAAAAGCGAATCGTAAAATTTTAAATTATTAGGTCCCTTGAATTCACTTCTGTTATTATTCTCTGATCTTAAATTATTTTATTAAAAGTACATTTTTATTTAGTCGTTTAAAAATAAAAAATCTGGTGTGACTGGCGCACAGCACACAACTTTCTCTTACCCTTCGGTAAGAGAAAGTTGTGCAACGCGCTGGTCACACCAGATTTTGTGTGTCGAGATATATTTAGTTGCTCTTGCACTTTAGTTCCAAACTTGACCAAGAGGGCGCTGAGCTACGAATGCTTCCACATCAGTAAAGTGTACTTCAAACGATTTGCACGAAAAATTTCACTGACATACTTTTTAAAGAGCATCTAAAAAATAGTTAATATATGAATTTTAAACAAAATCGTTGCAGCGAATTTTGAGAAAATTGCAAAAAACTGAAAAAGTACATCAGTAAAGTACTTGTAATTTTTGGCCGATTTTGTTCAAAAGCTTATTTTCACCCCTTGGAAGGGTGCCTAACTTAAATATAAAATTTCAACCTCGTAGCTCTTTTAGTTCCTGAGATATTTTGTTCACAGACACAACACAGACAGACCATGTCGCGAAAACCATTTTTTTGGATTCAGGGGACCTCAAAACGTGAAGATCCATCAAAAACTCGATATCGAATTTTCGACATGAATCGAAAACTTTCTCTCTCTATATATTTCATATATAGGGTAAGAGAAAGTAAAATTAATAATTAAATGAAAGTTACTCTCTTTTTATTTTAAAAATTTTTTAAATTTAATTAAGAATTTTTTTTTAGTTTCATTAAGGTCTTTTTCGGCATCGAAGGCCATTTAGACCCCGCCTCTATTTATTTCAATTAGATTGGCAGCCAATCCAATTGAACTAAATTGTCGCATGAGACGGAATGCGAACCCGCGACGCGTCGCGACGCTTGGTACAAATGGCCAGCACGCTAAAGATTCGATACAATATATCGCCTTGTATTGTTCCACAATGAAATAGGCTAAAGCAGTGTTTTTCAAACTGTGGGTCGCAATCCCCAGGGGGGTCGCGAAGCCTTACCTGGAGGGGGGTAGCCGGCAAAAGGAAAAAAAAAGTTCTACGCTCCAATAAAAACACAATTTCAGTGAGAAGGATGAGCTTGTTTATTTTTCAAGAATTTGTCAAATCTTCGTAATATTTTTGAAATATTAAAATCAAATCATTTTCTAACTGAAGTCTATTTGAATCGTTTATTTCAGAAACCACCTAAGTGCGTTTTTTTAAACTTTCGGAAAACTAAAGAAAACTGTTTTGCAGCTTAAGTATAGGTCTAGTCCCCTTCAAATATTTTTTTACCAAATCAGAAACATGCTATTGGGATAATCTAAAAGATGTATTTACCTTTAAATTGTACAGTAGCACCAAAAACACATGATTTGAAATTTTGTCGCTTAGGTGGTTTCTGAAATAAACCGATTCATTTCTCTTTTTAGTTTTAATGTCCACCATTGAAGAGAAAGTCAGTTCAGATAGGCAGGAAGTGGCGAATGGCACTAATAATTTTAAAGCCTCCCTTGCCAGAGCTCTGCATATTCTTGTTTTCTTTCATCCAAAACATGCCAGCACTTTGAGAATGAAATTCAATTTTAAGCATGCCGTCAGCAGCTAATTCTATAAAATTTACTAACTTTTTGTCTGTCTATGGACCAAAGGGGTCGCCAGAATCTTTCAACCTGTAAAGGGATCGCGTATTCAAAAAGATTGAAAAAAACTGGTCTAAAGGAAATTATTCTCTATTGAAAACCGTTCTAATAATTTATTTATGTATTTAACCATAACTACAAAC
>JAKCPI010003647.1:0-16701 GCA_023213315.1 Euborellia annulipes | reverse complement strand
CTGAATGCATACTTAAATGATGATTTAGAGAAGTTTTATGACGAAATTTTTTACTACATAAATGACACGCAAAAGTTTTTTCAAAATTGTGAACTTTTTTATGTTTAATTAAATAAGTTTTATGAGTAAAAATTTTATAACAAATGTTACATGTAAATTTTCTTTTCTCTACGTTTTTCTTTCTATCCTTATGAACATTTTTAAGGTGTCTATTCAAATGACTTTTACGATAAAAAAATTTATGACATATGTCACATTCAAAAGGCTTTTCACCAGTATGTTTTCGCATATGTTCCTGATAATGTCCTGAATGTATAAATCCACGTAAACAATATGAACAAAAATAATCTCCCACTTTTCTTGGTCCATAAGGTCCTCTTTTTCTTTCTTGGGTATTTACTTGAACATCTAGAAAATAAAAAATTACAATGGACTCAATATATTAAACTTATAAACAAAGACAAAAGTATTTTAAATTTATATTATAAAGTTCCAGATAATAATTATATATATATGGTTGATTCTCAAAAAAAATCGAAATCGATGTCCTTAATTATTTTTTCTCAGAGCAGGTTTGTCAATTATGAAACAAATTTGTTTCTTATATGATAAGCAGAAAGGATATATCCAAGAACGTACCCTAAAAATCATTCCCTCACTATGTCCCAGCTGCTAAATTCAAAGAGAATCCTCAACTTAAATCGAAAATTCCTTACTAATTGTTTCCTATCTTATTTTTTACCTATATATGATGGTATTGGCTGTATCTACATGAGTTTTTAATTTTAAAAAGGCGAATGAAAAAAATTATTAAAAATACTTTAAAAATTGTCCTTAAAAAAGCCCGTCATTCCCTCACTGTTTTAAAACAGTGTGATTGGAGCGAAATTTGAAATTCTACCAAGCCCCTGTTTAGTTTTTTTAAAAGTTGGCAAAATTGCTATTGACAACATACACTAAACAGAAACTATTTTGAACATAAGTTTTTTGAAGATTACATTTTTTAACGTCATTCCCTCACCTTATATTATCAAAAGGTAGGCGCATATTTATTTAATAATTATAGCATACATGGGCGTACCCAGCGAGGGGCAGGGGGGCAGCTGCCCCCCCCCCCCTAGAAGCAACAAAAAAAAAATTAAATGTTTATAAAGTGATGAAACGAAACAAAATTGGTGGTTGGCGACGGGGAATGATTCTTTTTGTTAGGACTCGAGGGTTTTTAGGCCTTTAATTCGAAGGCTTTACCCCTCTATATAAAAAATAGCTATGTCACAATCTGGACGACCATGATCTGCCCCCCCCCCACTGGACGACCATGATCTGACCATGCCCCCCCCCTAGATTTGATCCTGGGTACGCCCATGATAGCATAATTGTATAGGTTTCCGGTAGTAATATAGTACAGTACCGGTAAACGAACATAGAAAAGTAAGTTGTGGTTTCTGAGTTTGTGGCAATTTTGTCTAGTTTTGTCATTCCCTCATAAAATTTTTTGATGTTTCAGCAAGTTAAGTGTAAAAAATGACAAGAAGTAGTAAATTAACCGCTTCGGAAGCAAAACTAAAAAAAAGTATGATAGGAAAGTAATTTTTAATTAATTTAACTTAAATCAATGTTTTGTTCGTAACAATTAAATTGTTACATTTTGAATTTAATTATTATTGTTTTGAAATAAAATAATTTAATTATTATAGTTTTGCAATAAAAATAAGAGAAAGTAAAAATAATTGGTGAATTTCAGAGTTTTTAATTGTTGTAGAATCATATCAAAAATCATTCCATCACTGATGTGTAATTCCCTTATTTTCGAATTTTTGTTCCAAACTCCAAAAAAGTTGGGGACCACTATAATATTTTAATCAAACAGGACATAAACTATGACTAGTGCAAAAAAAAAAATCGATAATAAGTTAAGAAAAAAAAAAGATCAACTCAGTAAGGCCAATTTCGATTTTTTTTTTGAGAATTAGCCATATATATGTCGTAGACAGATCGTGAAATTAGACAGTTCATGAACTGTCTAGACATTTCATGAACTGCAGCCAGATCGTGTAATGGTCAAACAGTTACATGATCTGGCTAAAAATTTTAGACAGTTCATGAAATGCAATTGGGCCTTAGACAGATCGTGTAATGCTCGAGAATTACATGAAATGTCTAAATTTTTTAGGCAGTTCATGAACTGCCTAACAGCAGTTTTGCCGATCGTGTACTGTTTGTAAAGCAAATAAAGGTCTCGAAAAAAGTCAATTTTTTTCAATATTATTATTATTCGATTACTAAATTTTCCAAATCTTCCTCACTTTGTAAATCTTGAGTTAAGGTGCGCGTCTCGGGGTTCTAATTTTGGGAGATTCCGCGGCCACAAATTTGAAGCTATCTACCTCAATTTTTTTTAAATTAAAGCTATTTAAAATGTCTACAACTTATAGAAGCCCTTTTTTTTATTTTCGAAAAAATAAAATTTTTTTTTTAGATTTATTGCATTAAATTACAAACAGTACACGATCGGCAAAACTTCTGTTAGGCAGTTCATGAACTGCCTAAAAAATTTAGACATTTCATGTAATTCTCGAGCATTACACGATCTGTCTAAGGCCCAATTGCATTTCATGAACTGTCTAAAATTTTTAGCCAGATCATGTAACTGTTTGACCATTACACGATCTGGCTGCAGTTCATGAAATGTCTAGACAGTTCATGAACTGTCTAATTTCACGATCTGTCTACGACATATATATATATATAATATATACGCTGTGTAGCGGGCTAGAGTGTCGACTTCTACAAAGAAGATCCCTGTTCAAATCCTGAGCGTGAGGGATTTTTTCATTAAATAAAAATATTTATTTAGTGTGAGGTGGATAGTTGAGTATATCTTGTAGTAAGGAATAAAGAAAAGAGCGATTGCAGCTACGTTTATTTTGTTTATTAATCACTTCAAGCCGAGGTTTCGGATTTCAGATATACGACCATCCTCAGGGCTGAAGCATGTCAACAACAAAATTCGCCAAAAAGTCGAATGGCGCAAATGTGTAAATTGTTCTTTGTCATTTAATAAGGAAATAAAGATTATGCGATTCAACGTTATATCTATCAATTAGGAACAATTTACACAATCGACTATTTGGGGGATTTTGTTGACATGCTTCAGCCCTGAGGATGGTCGTATATCTGACCAAAACATCGGCTTGAAGTGATTAATAAACGAATTAAATGTATTCAACAAGGCTGTGAGTTTTTTTATTGGTGAAGCCAAACATCCCATGGCCCCCGGGAATCGAACCCAGGATCTCCGCCTTTCCTTATTGGTGCAGGTCGAGGGTCCGGTGGCCTGGTGCAATGGACAGCACGCCTATGCCCAGGAAAGGCGGAGATTCTGGGTTCGATTCCCGGGGGCCATGGGATGTTTGGCCTCACCAATAAAAAACACTCACAGTCTTGTTGAATATACATATATATGACTTGTTAGGTCCGAATCGAGGTATTTTGAATACTATTATCATGGCTACGGCCAGAGGCCGGTTGGGTGTCTTCGTGCACAGAAGCACCTCGAGTAAATAAACGAGGATCCCGATAGGAATTTCAAATCTCTTATATATCTACTGGTATACAATTGAATTAAATATTCATCCAACTGCCTGGCATTCGAACCTTCTCTCTTGATTTTTCAAGTTATCGATATTGACATTTGTCACTAAGTTTAACCTCATTACCATTGGGGGGACAATAGGATGTTGTTACATTAACCAAGACCAAAATGTCATAATTCTAATTGTTTAATTGTATGGTAAATTTTTCATTAAATTCCATAATTTCTATTATAATTACCTGTCTTCAAATCGATCGAAGATGGGCTTGATTTCAAAGTTAATTTGTCTTTTAATAGAAACAAAATTGGTGCATTGATGCATTTCTTATAATGTTTTTCTAAATAATCGGAGCCTATAAATAACATGTGACAATAACAACATTGAAAATGGGGACCTGCAAAGAAAAGGAAAGTCATTATTTCAAATTATATACTATTATTACTATATTTAATTGTTAGGCTTAATATGTTACATACAAACTATGGTGAAAAATACAAACCTTTATAAATAGCAAAGGTTGAAATTGAATAATTGTGATCTTCCATTTGAACAATTAAAGAGAAATTAAATGCAAATTATATTTATGAAAGGTCAAATTTTGAGTAACAAGTGAAGATAGAAATAGAGATCATAAGAGAAGTTGGCAACAATAGAAAAAGATATTTTCATTTCATTTTAATTTATTTATTCTTTTTCAAAATCATGTTCATAGATAATATATATATATAAAGTAATAATCATGTTCAAAATTAAAAATCTGGTGTGACTGGCCGCACAGAACACAACTTTCTCTAACCTTCGATAATGGAAAGTAGTGCAGTAGTCAGGGAATAAATAAAATTAATACTTAAAAATTTGATTTGTATTTATATTCTGGCAAACAAGTCTTTAAATTACCGAAATTAAGAAAAAAAATCTGGTGGGACTGGCGCACAGCGCACACAACTTTCTCTTACCTTCGGTAATCGAAAGTTGTGTTCTGTGCTTGTCACACCAGATTTTTTGTGTCGACATGTATTTAGTTCCCGGCAGTAGGGAATATTTGAATTCAGATGTAAAATTTATAAGTATGGTAAAATATTTATATTTTGTAACCATGGCAACCATTTCTCCTATCTTTCCTATGAAGCACAAGAGTAAAGTGTGCTTCAAACAATTTTGAGGGCAAAACGAGAATATACATTTGAAAGAGCATCTAAAAAATAATTGATTTTTGAATTTTAATCAAAATCGTTAGAGCGAATTTTGAGAAAATCGAAAAAAACTGAAAAAGTACATCAGTAAAGTACTAGTACTCTTTGGCCGATTTTGATTAAAAGCTTATTTTGTCGGTCCCGGGGGGATGTTTAACTTATATATAAAATTTCAGCCTCATAGCTCAATTCCTTCATGCTTAAAATTGAACACACAGACAACAGACAGACCATGTCGCAAAAACCACTTTTTTAGATTCAGGGGACCTCAAAACGTGTATATCCATCAAAATCTCGACATCGAATTTTTGACATGAATCCAATACTTTCTCTCTCTCTCCTCTCTCTATATATATATATATATATATTACATATATACATAGGTAAGAGAAAGTAATAAATAGTGTGCTGTGCGACGATCACACCAGATTACCCCCCCCCCCCCGAGAAACACCTCTGGATCCACCCTTGCTCAGAGAGGACATTAGCTTCTCGTGCCTAGGGTCCGGGGTTCGACTCCTGCAGCACTCTATCTATATATGGGGGAATGTGGGGAGGATTTTGTCCCTTAAATTGTAAAAACGATCAATGTTTTCCCTTTTTTTTCGCAGTTTTTCACTGCTTTTCTACATATTCCAGCTAATAGCTGGAACCAACCCCCCTTATCCTTCATTAAACATCCTTTAACAAAAAAAAAAAATAAATAAATAGGATAAAGCGGGTCAGGTGTGATTGATTCCAAAGCCCTCGCAGTGAGAAGTAAGATTCACAGCTCCACGCTGCCCAGTCAGTCGAATTCGCAAATATGCGGCTATAACTAGCTTTTTTTTTTGGGCGGATCTTTATTATATCGACAGATTCTTTTATATCCTAAAATATTTGCGAATTCGACTGACTTTGTTGGATATATGTAAAAAATCAGTGAAAAAAAAAAATTGATCATTTTTAAAGATTTTTTTTGCAATTTAAGAGACAAAATTCTCCCCCACATCCCCCCTAGGAATCAAATGTTTATAATTTTTGACTTTTCACCTCTCAAGAACTTCAGAAGAAACATTAAGGGTAAAATATTCCTTTTCATCCCTCCACAGTTAATTCATGGCCCGAAGTTTAACGAAAATAGGAGGCTCCCCCCGAAAACGGTACGTGGTGGGGGAAAACGGAGCTTATATTTGCATTCAGGAGGTCATTTTAGATAAGAATCTGAAGAAATTAATTCTTCGACCAATGAACTTTGACCTTCTACAGTGCCCACCATAAGTATAGCAACTTCTTAAAAATTAAGGTTTTAGGTTTTTAGTATTAAATAAACAAAAATTAATTGAAGGTTTAAATTCTATATTTCAAATGAAAAGATAATTACAAGAAAATTTTCTTACTTTGAAGAAGAAATCTTTTTTAAAATAAAATACATTATTTTGAATTGTTTTAAACCCACCAAAAGTATAACAACAACAAAGATATTAATGATTAATTAGGACAAAACGAAATAAAAATAATTATTTTAATAATCAGAAGCTTTGCCAGATCGATTGATAACTTGGTAAATTCGATTAATCATACTTGCATAAAGATTATCAATCGCTTTTTGGGGAATATTTTTTGAGGCACAGATAATCGCATCCTTCAATTGTTGAATATTTTCATATTGCTTATTATTGGCATAAATCTGCCGAACGATGATGCCCCATATATTTTCAATGATATTTAAATCTGGAGATCTTGGGGGCCAACATAAAACTTTAATATTTTCATTTTGAAGCCATGTTTTTGTAGAGATACTTGAATGTATTGAGGCATTATCTTGTTGAAAAATATAATTTTTTTTTGTGATTTCGACGGATAAAAGGTAAAATATGTTTTTTTAAAACACCTTGATAATCTAAAGAGTTCATTTTATGCGTTACAAATTCTAAGCCGATTATTCCTTTAGGACTCATTGCTGCCCAAACCATGACGCTTCCTCCTCCAAAGTTTCTTTTTGAAAAATACTCAGGACTCTTTCGGAGATCTCTCCAATAATATCGGAAACCATCAGGTCCATCTAAATTAAATTTTTTTTCGTCACTAAATATAATCTAGAATATAATAAAAAAGGAATTTCAAAATAATCGTCCAAATTTAGGATTAATTAAAATACCAACCTTTGTCCAATCTTGCTGCATGTTTTTCTTGGCAAACTCAAGACCACAGACCATCTACTCTATCAGACTTGTCAACGCTATAGAAATTCGAGATACACGATTTTTAGCGAACCTGACGGAGCTGATTCGAACTAAAAAGCAAAAAAGTGGGGGTAGTAGAGATTTAAATATTTGTTTGGAATTATATAAAGTATATTCATATAGAACCTTGATTCATATTTTTTTTTTTTTTTTTTTTTTAATTTTTCGGATTGTTAGGGCAAAAACTTAAAGCTATATAATACAATTATAGAAAATTAGGATATAATGGGATAGGCTCATATATATATATATTTTATAATGAAATAAAATAAAACAAATATTTTTGCATGTAAAAAATATACGTATATTAACAAAGTTTGCAAAGTTTACGACTGTTGGTGAAAAAAATTGATTCAATATTTGAAATTTTTTTATGGAGGATTTGGCGTGTTTCCTTGTCTTCTAAGCTGGTTTATCTGCAATAAAGAATTGAAATTACTATTAAATTACATATATTATATATATATAAGGTGATCTTATGCCAATTTCTATTTATAATATATTTGCATGTATAGTAATTTATTATTTAATTTAGTTTGAATACTTGGTTAACTATAAGGCCCAATGCACACGGTGCAACTCAAAAGAAACTCGTTGCAAACATATATCGTCAACTAGTTTGTTTTCAGTTTGATTGTGTGTATTTGAATGGGACACTGCACACGGTGCAACTCTATGACAAAAGTTTGCAACGCGTTGGCGACGCAACATCTATGCAACTGACCGTGTCGACTTGAAAGCAACTTATGTTGCAAACTCAAATCAAACTGGCGGTAAAATACAAAATGTATTTATATAATTATTTATTAAATTCAAAACCCCGAAAGGGGATTTGAATTTAATATTACATACGTGATGTATATAGGCCTAATATCTTAAATATTATATATGGCCTATAAATATAACTGCTTATTTAAAAATTTATTTATTTAATAGCCTATTCTGATATTTTTCATCTTTTTTTTATTAAATAATTTCCAATAAATCTAACCATAAACTAAATTAATTACATTTTAACAAATACATAATATTTCTATAATTTTCTCTGGAATTTGAAAAAATAAATTTAGTTTAATCCTTTGGGCCTTTGAAATGACTCTTTAGACATTGTTTTCCATTTGAATGATATTTTATTCTTCCCCGTAAATTTTTTTCAAAATAAACTTAAGAAATCTAATTATAGTTATTTTAATAAATATTTTTACTAAATTTTAAGTAAAAAAATATTTCTTAATTAAATATTTTAAAAACTATATTTTATTAATTAAAAAATATTCGAAATTCATTTGTCTTGACTACATATATTTCCTTCAATTTTTAATAAAAAATATTAGTTATTTCAATATTAATAATATTTTATATTATTATTACTTAAATAAACCCTTAAATTACCAAAAATATCTTTATTAGGTAACCGAACAAACAGCTGATTGAAAACGTCGGCCATTTTGGGTGCAACTTGAGTTGCGTTCGTGTGCGGACCTTCATGCAATATCTGTTTGAAACGCGACTAGTTGACGATATATGTTTGCAATGAGTTTCTTTTCAGTTGCACCGTGTGCATTGGGCCTAAAGGTTAAACGAAATTGAGTCGCAAGTTTGTCAAATTTTATTAGGCTAAATAAAACTTTGTTAATCAATTACAGCAGAAATTAAAAATACGAAGCTATGTTTCTCTATTTGAATATCGGTAAATGATACAAACTATATCGAATTTTGTTGCTCTAAAACCATTAAATTTCTAATCTTTAATTAAAATATTTTATTTAAAATCAAGTTATAAAATTGCAATATCTTGATATCAAAATAAAGTAATGATTTATTTAATTATTATAAACAAATTCTATTTCTTAAGTCATGCTAAATGAAGTTTAAACAACCATGTCAAATAGGTTAGGCTTGGCTCTTAATAAACGAGCTAATTATACAATTGCACATTCTCTCATGCAAATATAGTTTTTAATACATTTAGTTTTTTGCAAACAATATAATAATATTTGAATAATAATTAAAATGGACTTACCATTCTCGTAACTTATCACAAATAGTTATCACATTAAATAAAATATTGCAAACGATGTTTATAACACTTGTCAAAAATACACTTGCAACGGTTTCTAAACCATGTGACAAGTTTGAATTTTAATCTCCACCCCTTTCACTGACGTCACAGACCAAACATGCGACAGTAACGCCAAGATACGGGGGCTGGATTTGAAACACAAACTCTGTATATTGGCCAAGACCTGTGAGAGAGGAGAGCCCATTGGTGCTCCTTGGACCTGTTTGTAGAGTTGGTTGTTGAAAGGGAAGTACGTGTTTGAGGTGCAGTGTTTGATTAGTGAGATGGTTTCTGGTGGGATTCTGTGTTTTGTTTTTAGAATGTTTAAAGTTTCGTTGATCGGGATCTTGGTGAATAGGGATACAATGTCAAAACTGACCATCATGATGTCTGGAGATATTTGGAAGTCCTGTAGGCGGTTTAGGAAGTGGGCCGTGTTTTTGACGTAAGAAGGGGCTTCTTCTGCGAGTGGTTGAAGGGTTTTGGCTAGGTGTTGTGCTAGTTTGTGTGTGGGTGAGCGGAAGGCGCTGATTATAGGTCGTAGAGGGACCCCGGGTTTGTGAATTTTTGGTAGACCGTAAGCTCTGAGGGTATTCTGGAGGAGTTATTTCTGAGATGCGATTTGTTGTTTGATGACTGGGTCCAGGTGGGATTTCGCGATGAGCCCCCGTGTTGTTGTTTCAACATACCACATACCTTGAAGAATCATTCTAATTATTTTAAAAAATATCAAAAAAATTCAATCTAAACAATTTTTATATTAATTTTATATTTATACCTTTTGAGTATATGTATGATTGGTGTGCAAAAAATTCCATTATGATTTTGACTTTGATCTCTTTAAAAAAAACATTTAAATGATTTGTATTCTAATTTGGTGAGGATTGTCATGTCTAGGGATGAAACGATACCACTGAGGTATCGATACTTTTACTCGATACTGGTATCGGTCGCAAAGTATCGAGTACCTACTCGTTATCGATTGAAAAGTATCGATACTTACTCGTAAAGATAAGCAAAAACAGCAGTAAGTTCTGGATATTATCAACTTAGGAACTTTGCATCCAGTGAGATTAAATAAAAATCTTTTATTTAATTTCTATTTGCTGACGTTTCGGTCGCCAATCACGACCTTCAACATCGGAGACCTCTCCGAGTAGCAAGTATATGATAATATTTTTGTACATATCAAAGTCAAAAGAAATTGTATATTTTTAATTACAATGAATATTAAAATACCTAAAATCGTTTATAATTGACAATATTTTAAATCTAAAAAGAATGGTAGGAGCTAGCAGCCAGGAAACTCAAGAAATATTGACAATATTTGCCCTGATGAAGGTCGTTATGATTGGAGTCCGAAACGTCGACAAATAGAAATTATAAAAAATAAAAGATTTTTTATTTAATCTCCAGGCTGCAAAGTCTCTGAGAATCTTGATTAAAATCTCCACAGCCATAAAACATTTAAGTTCTTGAGAAAAAAAAAAAAAAAAAACAACGACGACCAAAAAAAAAAATCCAGTTTTAGTTGGTACTATCCAAAAATAATAATTTTTCAATGTGTTTCCCTGTTAAAACACTTCTATAATAAAAATTAAAAATACCGTGGTAGAAACCATTCGATTGTAAACAAGAACAAATGGACGTAAATGTTCTTTCGGGCCTAACTAATCATCGCGTACGAGGACCGAGTATCGATACGAGAATTATTTTTGACCGATACCTACTTGGTACTCGATTCCAAAGTATCGATTCTAAAAGTACTTGGTATCGAAAGAAAAGTATCGAGTAAGCACTTGTATTTACTCGTATTGTTTCATCCCTAGTCATGTCCCTGGGAGCCCGTAACTCTCGATATTGAAGGTTAGCACACTACCAACTACACCAAGCACAAGGACCGTTAAGTTGCATCAATTCCTATTTCAAGCTAATGAACTAATCCTATTTCTAGTTCCACCTGGTTCACCAAGCAAATGTCACTGCCAGCAGCTTCATTTGGGGGGGGGGGGAGTATTTGCCCTCCCCAAGGACTCTGATTTTTATAAAATTTTATATTATTCCAAATAAAAGATTTCAAAATATATCTACGAGTATATAATATGTACAAAATTAAACAATTAATTTAATTAAATATATTTTGGCCAAATTTGAGTACCTATTTGTAAGTAAATTTTAATAAAAAAAAGCCGCCTACAAAAGTGAATTAGTGCATTTTTAAGACTATTAATTAGTTGTCCTGATTAGTTCAATAAATGTCTTTTTGAACAAAGATTCATTACTTTTCAATTTTATCTTGCAATTTTTTTTTTTCATTGTATCAATTTACGATTTTCTTAAGGTTGTTCGGCCATTAAGGAACCTATATATAAAGATTAAAAGCTAGCTTTTTAATATGTTATTAATTGCTATCACATATGGAAAAAATAATTTTTTCAAGCAAATCTTCCGAAGGGTTATTGTGTAATTAATTATTAAAAAATTGAAATTTAACATATAGTCTATGGGGAATGTCGACGAAACGAAAACATCTCGAATTTAATAGCCTGATAAAGATTTAAAAAAAAAAAAACTTCTATTTTATCAATAAAATTCCATAGAATACGTTGAAAAATAAAATCAACATTTTCTGTCGAAGGCTTTTAACAAGAAAAACAAAAAATTCCACCAAAATGACAGTCCACCTTATTAACCCATATTCTACCAGCCTTAAAAATTTTTGAAAATTTAAAATTTTTTCCTATAAATAGTTATATTAGGTCTCCACTAATGTGAGAAAAATATAAAAAAAATTCCCGCACTGCACACTTCACGGGAAACGGGTGTTGCGCAAACGCAACGTTGGGAGGATTCATGAACTAAAAAAAAAATCATTTTTTTTATTTTAAATTTTTTATTAAAAATATTTACATATATTCATCCCACATGTTTTCTTATATGTATTTGACAACTTTATTTTGATATTTTTAATTAAATAATTATTTTATACAACTTTTTTTAGTGTTGCGTTTACGAAACGATGGGATGATATGGGATATAAAAATAAATCATTTTGTGTGAAATTTCGAAAAACACTTGACATGTACATGTACTTTACATTTATTACATATATAAATAGTCGGACTGGCACACTTTACACCTTCTTCTCACTTTTTTCTCATTCGATATGACCAAATGTTTCATGTCATGGACAGAGGAAGGTTCCGAGCCACTTTGCTCGCAAAGCTCTTCCATTTTCATAGACTTAACACTAAAGCCAAATTAAAATCTAATTGACTAATTTGCTTATTATTAGCAATATTATATAGTTTCCAACAATTTACTATTGTGGAATCTATACTATTTATAAATAAAGGCCACCACCAATTTTTTCAAGTATTCTTGACCTATATTTTCCAATTGCATTGTCGTGCTAATCAACACCTCCCATTCCCAAATTGTATTGAGATATTATTTTAGGTTGAGAGATGTTTATTTCCTCTCCTTTTTCCTATTATATCTTTTTACCGTTTTTAGTGGATCTCTGCTAAAATGATTGCTACATAATGTAACCACTGAAAAAAAATTTATCTTATTCCGCACTTACCCCGATTCTTTAAGAGAATTTTTTAATTTTTTTTTTTAAATGAACAAAAATGAGATAAAAGAGTCGATAAACTTTCGTTTTTGTAAAGAAGTTAAAAATTCTATGAAAAATGAGCGGTCCAATAGTCAAATCACTAATAGGGTTTAGAACCTTTTTGTTCACACTTCCTCCCAACGTTGCGCAAACGAAACAGTGAAGTTTGTAAGCAAATAATTTCTTTGTTTTGCAAAAACAAAGGACAAAGAAGGTTTAGAGTGGTCATTAGACCTTCTAAGAAAATAAATAAATAAAAAAATTTAAAAAAAAATATTTAATTAATAAATATTTTAATCTTTAAAATACACTTTTTCAGGTGCCCAAGTTTAAAAAAATAAATCATAATGAAAGGTTGTAAAAAAAGGCATTATCTATGATTAAGAGACAAAAGGACATAATAAAGAATATATAAAAAAATAATTAAAACGAAAGCTCTATTAGTTGAAGAGAAAAAAATTTTTTTATTTAGTGTTGCGCAAACGCAACACTGGTAGGATATGGGTTAAAAAATAAGTAAGTCACGTGACTCAGACTAGTGCGACAACTTTGCATAAAATAAAACTCGTTTCACGCTTTCACTTACTCTTTTTTATTTTTGCGATATATTTTTTCTCGCAAATCGCCCATTGTGTCTATTTGAAGGAGGTATATAGCTGTGTGTTGATAATAGAATAGGAAGAAGAAATGAGCAAGCAGCTAGTTATATTTCAATTTATTAACAAACCAGGGCCGACGTTTCGGTCACGTATGGGACCATCTTCAGGGCTACAAATGATGAAAAATGATCATTTGCAGCCCTGAAGATGGTCCCATACGTGACCGAAACGTCGGCCTGGTTTGTTAATAAATTGAAATATAACTAACTGCTTGCTCATTTCTTCTTCCTATTCATTGTGTCTAATCTGATTATAAATAAAATATAAATGAACAGCAAAATCAACATAAATAGCTGTTAAATGCGATGTTGCCAGATCTATATTATGTGAAGTCATTCATTTATTTATTTTTGGTAAGTAAATCCACTTATAAATTATGATAGGTCACCACTAAATTATAATAATGAATTTATGCATTCAAATTTTTAATTTTATTTAAAAAAAAAAAAAAAAAAAACTTAGATTCTATTATGACTTACGGGGTACTATCCGAACAACCTTAATCGAAAGATTGTAGGTTAGAAGTTTTTGAAATCATCACTAGATGGCAATGCAAAAAAAAAAAATTAATACTTTTTCTGATAATTATCTATATATTTGAGAAGTTTAATTTAAAGCAGAGGTTAGATCAAAAAACAAGATTAAAGGTAAATTTCTTTAAAAAAAAAAAAAAAAAAACTCCATTTTCTTCTTTTATAAACTTTTCGCATTGATTGCAATATTTATAATAATAAAAAGATAACATCAACTGCTGTTACTGCTTTTTTTTTATTTATAATAATATTTTCTTTAAATTGGAAATATAATCTTTTTTTTTTTTTTTCTTTAGATCTGATAATAAGTTTTGTTGTTGTTGTTGTTGTTTTTTTATCAACTTTTTGATTAAAGTCGATGCTCGAGAGAAAGAGCGAGAGAGATTATATTAAAAGTGTCGTTTTTTTTTTTTTTCATCTTGTGTGTGATGATTGTCCCCCTCTACCCTCCCCTCCCCTGCCCCCTCCATCCACCTTTTTGCCTCCTTTTTTTCACCCACCTATGAGAGAGATTCGATATATACTTTGATGTTTGTTCCCTTTTTGGGATAATCTTACTAATTAATTGACCTTTTGCTGTTGCCCTCTTTGAAGTAACAGTCTTGCCACCTTGAAAAAAAAAAAAAAAAAAATACATGAGTACACACTGAATCCAATTAGAGAGAAAGAGATTTTAATTTATACAATTGTGAAAGAGATGAAAAAAGTAAATATTAAATTTGTTGTTTTTGTTTTTTTTTTTTAAGGTAAATATAATTAAACACTTTTTTATTAATTTAAAAAACAAATGGAAATTCATTTATTTATTTTTTTAATATTAAGCTCGTATATTTTATAAATATGAATTTGATTAGAGTAGTATCTGATTAAGGTTATGATTTCTTTAAAATAAACTACTCAAGTCATTTCTTTTATATATTTAAATTGAAAAAAAATTATATATATTCTACATCTCCTTTGTTTGTTTTTAATGTTAATTTTTTTGAAACAAATGGAGAGTGGAGCACATAAATATAAGAATAATTTTAAAGATTAGAATGCTTTGTAAGATTATAAATATCGATTTGTAATTTAATTTATTCATTTTTTTATTTTTGTTCAAATTAGTTTATAAATATAATAATAGAATTGATTTGGATAGTTTGTTTTAAAGATAACTTCACGACTGCAAGATACTGATCTAAACAAATTCATATACAAAGATAATCAAAAATTATTATTAAAAAATATTTAATTATATTTAAGGTTGTTCGGACATTAAAGCACTTGGGTAGATTAAAAGCTAATTTTTTAATATGTTATTAATCACTATCAAATACGTATAAAATAAAATTTTGAAGCAGATCTGACACAGGGTTATCGTGTAATTAATTTTAAAAAAATTGAAATTTAACATGTAGCCTATGGGGAACAACGACGAAACGCACACATATCGAATTATATAGGCATCTGTGCAAATGATACAAAAACAAAAAAAACTTACATTTTATTAATTCACTTCCGAGGAATACGTTAAAAATAAAACCAAAAGTTTCTGCCGACCGCTTTTAAAGATATTTTAACAAGAAAGTCAAAAAATTCTCCAAAATGACAGTCGCTAATATTTAAAAATAATGAATTCTCGAGAGTCAGACCAGCCTGGCAAACGTCGCATAAAATAATTCTCTTTTCTCTATGTCAGATACATTTTTTTTTTCAATTTTACAATATTTTTTCTCGCAAATCGTCCATTGTGTTTAAACTGATTTGCATTAAACATTGTAATATATTAAATAAAATAAAATTTAAGGCGTTTAAGATTTAAAATAGATAGTTGATGAATGCAATGTTGCCAGTTTTATATTACGTGAATTACTGCTCAAGTCGAAAGTCATTCATTTATTATTTTTGGTAATTAAATTATTAACTTAATCCAATTATAAACTATGATAGGTCACGACTAAATTATAATAAGGAATTTTGGCATTCAAATTTTTAATTTTATTTAAAAAAAAATTTAGATTCTATTATGACTTACGATGTACTATCCGAACAACCTTAATAAAAAAAAAAAAAACAAATAAATAATTATTACGTTTTAAACAATACATTTGAAAATCATTTTTAAAAATTAAATTATTAACTATTACTCTAATTAAATTTATAATTAAAATCAAATAAAATAAATTATAGTTAAATTTCAAATTCATTTTTATAAGTATATATTTTATATTTTTTTTTTTTTAATATTATTCTATGTGTTAATTATGAATTTGGTTAGAGTAGTAGCTAGCTGAGAATCGTGACGCCATTTTAGAAACAAACATCTTTAAGATTAATATTAAATGTAGATTGTATTATTATAAAGCATGTTCATTTTCAGATATTAAAGCGTTAAAAAAAACATTTTAATATTAAATAGAGGGGTTAATTTTCGAAAAATGAGAGGATAATTAAATATAAAATTAAAAAAAAAATGACGAGTCAATATTTGTAATAAACGAAATATTTAAATAAATAAAATTAACTTCAAATGAAATGTAAATAAAATAATTTCCCCTCTTTGATAATCTAGAGTTGTTTTTAACCTATGTGTAATTTAATTGAAAATCCCAAACAACACCGCCATTTGTTATTAGTTTTATAATTAAAAAAAAAAACCCTACCTTAGGCCATTTAATATTTATTTAAAAAACAAATGAATTTTGAATTCTTCAACATAACCTAGAGAGGGTTCAAAACCCCTCAACTCTACTCATTTTTTTTTTCAAGGAGATCGTAAATAAATGTCCATTTTATATAATTTTTATATTTTTAGGACTCAGCATTCATTTA